>OMLF01015434.1:0-15238 GCA_900302615.1 Holocentrus rufus
GTGCGATACTGCAAAATTTGGTAACGATCCAATACCAAGTATATACAGAGCCAGTATTGCCGATACCGATACCGATACTACTACCATCTACTTTTGTGTAGGGGAGAGCAATGTATCATAATTTATTAAGTGAATGCATTATCAATATGCAAATTTGACTGCTTATATAAATTTGTGGTGTTGTCACAGTACCAAATTAGTTTCCTGCAAACATCGCAGGTTGCAGTGGTTTGGTTTTCAGCTGTAAAAAAGCTCCAAACAGCGCTCCTCTTCCGCTCTGCCATCATGCAGCCACAGCAGTGCGCTGCTCGCCTCGCAGTGAGTGAGTGAGTGTAGCAGTGGAGTGGGGGAGCGGAGGAAAGGGGAGGGGCTAATTGAGCATGAGTGAAGTGAGAGAAGAGCGGTGTTGTACGGCCAGTCGGTCACTCTGTAAATACCTGGAGTTGTACAAAAGAGAAACTGAAACTTAAGAATCGATCTCATCACACAAGCATCGATCAATACCCAATACCAACCAATCGATACTATCGATATTTTAAATCGATCCGCCCACCCCTACTTGAAATCGAGAAATTCCCACACCTCTACACTGTATGTATATACAAAATTAAATTGCCTTTATTTTACATGGCAATATAATAGTTTAAGAAGACCAACATGTTGCAACCCAGTCTGGTCTTCATCAGTGTTATTGTCAGCAACAATTGGTTTGCATTACTGTCTGAGTTATTGAGCTTAGCCTCTTCAACCTTGTTTGTCCCATTGATGGGTTTGTCATTGCTGTGCGATCAACCCACAGAAGTTTGTTTGAAATTTAGTGGAGATCTTTAGGTTTCCAAAGAAACCAAAGGTGTCCCACTGAATTATAGGGAAACGTGTACAAAATGATGCACCAGATATCTAGATCTTTTGTGTTTGATGTAATGCTCCAGCCATAAAACAGTGGCATCTTGGGTTTGAATATTTCACTTAAGTGTGATGTAGCTTCAATGACATGTTGCAACCAGCAGAGGTAGAATATGCATGTGACATTATCGTACAATATGGGTTAAAAAAAAAAAAAAAAAACTTAAGCTACTTAGGGAAAAACTGTAAGGGAAAATCAGAGTTCAGAGGGTTAGTATTTTGGCCAGTGGAATGCCTTCATTAGTTGTACTTTTAAAAGAGACCATTAAACTGGGAAACATTAGGTCCAATCCCTTAACAACTATCAGTTATTTTCCCTTAATTGAGACGGTTAATACCTGACGGCTCCAGTGGAGCTATTCAGCTGCAGACCTTTGTGGTACTGTACAGCTCCCTGGTATGCAAGCATTCCATCTTGTGTAAAAACGTCTCTCAGCCTGCTGTTGTAAAAATGTATCAGTGTCCCTAATTAATCATGATTAATAGGGACTCAAGCATGCAGTGCTCTGTCAAACTAAGGAGACGGGGCACATGAGTTCATACACACTGAGCCTTGGTATTAGACTGAAAAACACTGGAGCATAACAGAGGAGTTGACGTCCGTCCTCCTCCACCTCATCAGTGACCTTGTTAGCCCAGTAACACTCCAATAACTCAGAGTGGGACGATCCTGATTTTGGCTTTTAGTTTGGAACTGATTTGCATACTGAAAAGCAGTATGCATACTTAATTTTATTGTTGGGTTCTGATTTGATTCCTGGCTCGTATTTTGGCAGATTGACTTTTTAACGCTGATCAGCTGAGATTCCTCATGTGACTGTGAGTCAGAAGTTGGTTCCATCCTGATTTTGGCAGCTCTCAAAGACAGACCAACTCACAGCCTACTATCATATCACTACACAGCCGTCTCGATAGGCAAACAACCACTGACTGCAGTCAAATAACAAACAGCCAGAGCCAGTGAATGGTGCTTCGTGGTGATGTGCCTCACTGCTGGGAAACCCATCCAAGATGATTAGAGGATGATGAGAAGCTGTGGATTTTCTGCCTTTCACTGGGAGTTTTATTTCTCCTGCAGATTCATCAGCTGCTTCTCCTTCCTTCTCTGACTGGGATCCCGGGGTTCCTTCATCCTGCGCGGCCCATACAGACTCTGTGTGTGTTCGTGTGTGTGTGCATAACTCTGAGTGACACCATACTAAATGCTCAGCAGCTCTGGTGAGCTCTGGAGGAAAGAGGATCTCCACCACAGAGAAGAGAACTGCTGTATTCTCAGGGTTCCCGAATTCCTACAGGCTAGCACGTCTGGAGTAAAGTCAGTCTCCACCATTGAGATTAGATGAGGGTCCTCTGGGAGGATGGAGAACCACTGTCAGTACCTGGGTTTCAATCCAGCTATTTGTAATGGCTTATTTAATTGTAGAATTACTGAATGGAAATGGTAGGTTTTGATTAAATGTCCTCAGTATACCAACACACCACACACACACACACACACACACAAACACAGACAGACACATTTCCTCACTGACTAGTTAGTGACATGGCAACCATAAAAATCCTGCAGCAGAGGTAGGTGTGGTTGGACCCATTTCAAACTCATCAAAATTCGAAAACTGATAAAATCGTAATCAATATAATTGTTATGGGAAAATATATGTTTATTCTACATCTTTCAGGAAGCTCTATAGATGTGTTATTATTTTTTAAAAATTCAAACTACCAAAAACTAGCAAAATTCAGCAATGTTTTACTACTTGAAGACATTCTTACATGTGACCTTTTGCATGCGATCAAAAAAGACGGGAACAGTTCTCATTGAAGTGGAAAATTCGAAAATTACAAAATGACGAGCACAGACAAAGTAAAGCCACATTTCTGTTCCTTGCTGACTAGCCAATGCAAATCAATGCAAATGACTCCACAGTTGGCCAGTTCATAATGGTCCAGTTTCTGTTGCTTATAGAGAGCCAACAAAATCTCAACTCTCTAATGGATGTGATTTAAATGCAGCAAAGTGCAATACTTTCATACTTTAGTAAAAGTAAAATTACAGCCTTTAAAGACCCATTCCCGGCATTGAGATGAGTAAAAACTCATCTCTGTTCAACAAAATTACATATTAAAAAGTTTATTTCCATGAAAAAAAATCCTTGCATGCATTAAAACGGCTTAGATACAACTCCACACATTTGCCTTCATTTAGTATGAATATGCAGATAGTCCCCGCCTCTATTCAAATCTCCACCGAGCTCATCGCAGCTCACCTTACACTCTGCCCACACAAACCTCCGCTTGTTTTCTGTTTTGCTGCTGTAGGTTTTACGCTACATAATGGCAAAAGGTAATATAGGTTCATTTAGCCATTAATGTTTGAACCGGAGGCCGATTCTGAAGAAGAGGAAGAGCAAATTATACAGGGTCGCCTACAAGTGGATGTAGCTAATGGTAATTTTTTTCATGTATCACTTAGAAACTAACGTTAGCTAGATAAACCTTGGCCCCCATCGCCAGCTCTGATAACACTTAGCGTTACCTACCTTGTAAAGATATACACCCAGTTACTGAGGCTACAACTGGTTACCGCTCTGTGACCATGAAGCAAAAACAATGTTTTCTATAGTAGCAGATCATCTGGCACGACACATTAAAAAAAAGAAAAAAAAAAAAACATTAGTTTAAGCAGAGTGGGTCTTTAAGAAATACTGGAAGAATACCGACACAAAAAGCTTTTCAATCACAGTAATGCGATTGAAGTAATGAGTAAATGTAGCCTAGTTCAGCGTTTACAGCAGGCTTATAGCCAAGGCTGCCTTGGCATGAGGTTTTGGCTGCCTTGTCTGAGAAATTCCCACAAAATATTTCAGTGTGTTAATGAAAACAGAAGTCTCCCGAGTTTCAAATTTGGGCAGAGTAATTAACAATCAACATCTCTAGGTTTAAATGTGTTACTGTAGAATTAGAGGGGAACATTAATGAAGGGAGCAGCAGGACAGCCAGTCCCACTCATGACTCCCTGTATTGGTCCCTGTGTTGTCAACATTAACTCTTTTGGAGCCAACAGGTGAATTTGTTTTGGGGTAAAATCTCAACATCACAGCTTGTGCTTGTAGATATATATTGTGTGCTGCACCTCAGCTTATGGTATTTGTACATAGAAAGCAAACATTTATATTTCCATACCAGTTTTTACAGTAAATTGATGTTTCAGCCTCTCTTGGTTTCTCTGGAAGAAGCTTTACAATGTTACAAGCAACATTACAAACAATATCTTTTCCTCAGTGAGTGAGTCTATAGATAATATTCCATGTTCAATACTTCTTTCATAAAATACATTATTGGTTTAAGTACTTCACATTTCAGCTCAGTACTTTCAGCTGCACATGTGCTGCAAACAAACAGAAATAATAATAATGCAATAACAAAGTGAACAAATTGCCATTTGGCAATTATTGCTGTGAGCCAAGAGAACCAACATGCTCTTCCGTTTCTTTGAATCAGAGCGATGCAGGTCTGTTTGCCGTCTCATTTAATCCGCGCTGCCACTTCTTCCAGTCAATAAGCGTTCATCATCTGCTGAGTGTCATTGTAATCACACAGGTAGCTCACTGTCCCACCTCCTCTGTCTCTCCTCCAACAAGGCCCCCTGCTAATTCATCATCACGGCCGTGTTTGGCAGAGCAGCTTTATAGGAAATAAATAAGAAAAAACTCCTGCTATGAAAACGAAAAAAGAAATTTAAATATTCAGTGTTCTCCATAAACAATCTATGTGTTTTCTCCCTGTGATGTATGACTTTTTTCAATTTTCTTCAAGCCTACTTTTAAATCAGCAATAAGTTTATCCACATAAGTGCTGGATGAACCTTTAATGAGGTGTGGGAACATGTCATTACAGTTTCACTGAAGGTGTTTCATCCCCTGTTAAGGGCTTGAAATAATACACAGATAGAGTGTTCACATGTTTTTTTTAATAAACTCGCTAATATATTCTCCTCTTTATATCTGGTGATGTGTGTCTAAGAGAACATATGTACATGTCAGTGATGAGATCCATATGTTACCGTTAATTGCAGGGTGTCTGTGCTTTTCATAATCGTCAACACTTAAACTTTGTTTCTAATTTCTTGACTTCCAGAATCTTTCCCTCCTCCATGGTTGTCTAAGTTGTAATGCGGCCAGGCAGCCATCTGTCCAGTTTTCTAGAAATAACCCAGCAGGAATGGCACCTTTGACACTGTGTTACTTGTCTGGCTGCTGCATATTTCATAGTCCAGACTCCGGCTGGCTTAGTCTCTGGAGTTGAATACACATGCATATTCACACCGTCACACATATGCCAGGGGAACACGAAAGTAGCCTATGTCTCATATGTCAGCATGTATTTCCACTGCATGGGTCCTCTGTGAGGAGATAAGTGATATTCAGTGTCACGTTTGAGTTTTTTTTACATCCCATAGTGGAGGGTAGAAGTGTCCTTGTTGTACTGCAGCTTTAAACAGGTAAAGTGCTGTAAAAGTTGTGCTTCAGTGAGTCTGACATCTTTTCGCTGTCAAGGATTCAGCCTCAGTGAGCGCGAGAGTCCCTGAGAATATGTTGTTGAACAAAGAGGTATTTTCCTTGGCAATCGAAGCATGACACAGGGAATTAACATCTCACCCACATGACTGTTTTCAGAGAGCCCCCCATTCCAAAAAGGAAATAAAGGAGCAATTTATACACAATACGTCACTGATACGCCCTGTAGTTGCATACTGTTTGATGTCAGAACCCATTGTCCGTCCAGTATATATCATCTCTTTATTCTAAGGCTGTCACAATGAATTTCAATATTGAAATTTCAGTGGAATATGAAAAATTCATTACATATTCAGACCCCAACCTGCTTGTTTATTTTTTCCTGCAGCTTATTGAACTGAATGCTTCACTGACTCCCCAGACTCATTCTCTGTTGCTCTTGTAAGATCTCACATTTTCTTGTTCTAGCTTGCTTGTTTTTTTTTTTGTTTTTTTTTTTTTCTTTCCTTGCTTGCTAATGGCTTCATGAGGGAGAACACCCAACCTGAAAAAGAGATACTGTGACTTCTCCTCCTAACTACTCCTCCAAGCGGATCAATCTGTCTAGCTGAGCAAGCTCTGCCCTCTGTTCATGACACAACTTCACTTCAGGAAGCACACTTGGCCTTTAAAAGTTTTTGAATTTTAACACTTCAAACACTTTATGATTAGCGACCTTGTTGGAACAGCGACAATGCTGACTGTAATGGTGCCAATTTGCAGTGTAGTCTTGACAGTTTTTGGGAACCCCTGTGACTAGGTTGGCAGTTTCTCTAATAATCTTTTGTACTTTGGTGGTTAGGCAGAGACTTCAATTGTTATTCGGGAAACGCACCCCTGGTATATTTTCTCAGCGAACCAGAGTTGCAATTCACTGGTCAGTTGTTCCTAGCAGCTTTGAGTTTATCTATTCTAATAAGGCCAGAGATCACTTAGAACCTGCTGATAATTATTATAAATGTATAGGGATTTTTGATGATAAGGAATGTTTCACGGAGTCTTAACGTTCAGTGTGATAACTGGTGTTCTGTTTAATATCTCTCCTGAGTTCTTCACCCTTGACTGGGTTTCTCCAAGGCAGCAGAATTAAGAGGTGTTTGGTCCTCCTGAAGATTAATGGGCTGTGAATGTTAGCCAGTAGAAAGGGAGACACATTTAGATTCTCAGTTTGAGCTCATGATGTAATTATTAAGACCTCTGCCTCTGGAGCTACAGTCACCCCTGCTGGTCCAGGAACAAATCCCAGAAGAACCTTTTGTTTCCCCTCTCAGCTCTCTTACTGTTTCTATGAAGAAAAAAAAAATCTAAGGGGTTTGGCTTTTCTGTTCTTATCCTGTTAAAATATGCACATGCCTAACGGTTGATACCAACTCAAGGCTCCTTTATATTACATAGGCCTGTACTCCCCAAAGAGCTGATTTAAGACTTTTGGTGTTTCCCTGATCATCAGAGTACCAGGGACTCCCTCTCCTAAAGGGTTCTTTGAATTAATAACGAGGGATTGCACAATGTAATTTTAATTAGTAGCTTTAGACATTGCTGCAAGAAGAACAGAGAAAGAAAAAAGACAGGGGGGGAAAATGATTGGTAGTAAGTTCTTCATTTTCCTTGAAAACCTGTTTTTTTTTTTTTCAAAGATTATTCTTTAGGTATTTCTGCTTTATTTGATTGCAACAGTAGAGATAGAAAGGAAACATGGGGGGTGAGAGAGCAGGGATGACATGCAGCATGGGGCGGGGGTCGGAATCAAACCTGCGCTACATAGGTGGTACGTGCTCTACACGGTGAGCTACCAGAGGGCCCTTTTCCTTGAAAACTTAATGTTGTTCCAGCTTCCTATAATAAATTACACAGTCCCAAAGCACCACTGGAATAATTTGACTGCTGTGAAGGAAAGTAGGACACACATAGTCCTTGTTTAGAAGTGGCAGCAGCCTCAGACAGTCTAAAGAATGGGACAATCAAAAAGTAATTTGCCCCTTGATTAATGTAATTATATGTCTCCTCCAAATACCTCCAGGTCTGCACAGAGCAGCCAGTATGATGCATTTTGTTTATCGCTGTTTACTGTGAAACTGTGAATGTTTGTAGCTGATTGGATTAATGATGTGCACACACTTGTACAAGGCAGTTTGTTTGTGCTTATAGATTATGCAGTTTGATTATTGTAATTACCGTCTCCCATATCTTAAGGCATGCATACACAAACAGTTTTTTAGTGATAGGGTCTCAGCAAATGCCATGAAGTCATTTGCAACAGTAATCAGTTTTGCTATGAATTTACTGGTGACAGATAGATAACTTCATGTGAGAAGCAGAGCTGATAGACAGGACCTCAAACTTCAGGAGCCCTGTAGGGTCTGTAGGAGCAGAGAGAGAGACAGGTGTGTATCAGGAGTTAAATTCAGGCCAGTTTTCCTCTGGCTCTTTTGGCAAATGGATTTTCAAAGTTAACTGGCCTTAAAGGAATACTCCAACATTTTGGGCAAAATACTCTTTTTTCCAACTTACCCAGACTGAGACAAGATGTTCGATGCCATTTTCACCTCTGTGTGTCCACTGGTTAGCATTTTGTGTTAGCTTAGCAGAAAGACTTGAAGTCTACAGGAGTCACTAGCCTAGCTCCATTAAAGTGAGAAAAAAAAACCTTACAGCAACTCTGAAGCAGTCTTACTCCTTTAACACTGAAAACACTTGTCCATTAGTGTGTCATTAGTGTGCAATTTGATGCTGCCTCTTTGAGATTTGAGAGTGCTCTTTTGGACAAGGCTTAGTTGTAATTCAGACAGGATAAAAAGTAATGGTGGTATCACTGGACAATTCTATACAATTATTTATTTATTTTATTTTATTTTTTCATTTAAGCTCTAGTTTTCAAAGAGAATGAACAGTGCAACAACTGGGCTTTGGTAGTCTGGTGACCTGAATAAGAAGAACAGTATAAAAAAGGAAAAACAAATGTCAGTGTTATGACATTTCCTCAGTTTCGGTATTGTTTTAACATGTTGCACCCCAAGGCTGCACTACAGTACAGTACAGTGACCCCAAGTTTGGTCAGCAGCTCTTCTGTAGGTTGGCTCCTCCTTCGTACTGATTTCAGTGAAGCCTGGGTATCTGTGCCCAGACCGACATCACCTCAAAACAGAAGTTTCCGCATTGAATGTGTGTGGGTAGGGCTGTATCTAAGATCTGTAAACACCAGGGGCATCCTCTCCTGGAAGATTTTTTTTTTCTCTCTTCTCAATTTCAACAGCCAAATGCACAATTTCCCACGCACTTTTTTATATGAGCCTTGGGATCAAGATTGGCATTTCTGCTTTATTCGACAGCGACAGTAGAGATAGACAGGAGGACTAGGCGAGAGAGGGGAGATGACGTGCAGCAAAGAGTCGGAATCGAACCCGCGCCGCTGTGGTGATATGTGGTACGTGCTCTACATGCTACCGGAGCGCCCCTGACAGTGACTTTTATGTTCATAAATATTAAAACAATGTTGTCTGTGGATGTTAAAGGCAAGGTCCAATAGTGCCTCCACTTCTGCACTGTTCCTGTCAGATCATATCCAATGAGCGTAGAGGGGCAATAGGCACATTGACTGACTGTTTTTGCATAGTGGTAACAGCAAATCCCAAAACAAATTGTATCGTATTATATTGTACATTCTGATCTTTCATGTATTATGTACATGCAGAAGTTATTTCGGCTCTCTGTACTTTTAGACTGCAGTATGTCAGTTTGGTAATGTTTGTTATTATTAACCATAAAATATTAATTTTTTGCTTCCGGACCACAAAATCTCACCAGTTAAGATGGTGCTATAGACCTCATTTCTCTACGATGGTTGTTACAATCTCTAACTGTAAGTCTCTACGATGAGCGTCTTCATTTTATCAAGTTTCCAGATGGACATCTAGTTTGATAGCAAATATATATTTCAAAATAGATCATGTTGATATCACATGTAAGTCAATGTCTTAAAATATTTAAAGGCCAAAATGACTTCGTTGGCCTTGCTGCTCTGCTCTCTTTATGCCTGGCTGGCTTGGTGTGAAGAAGCTGGACCAGTTTTGGATCAGAAGGTATTAATGCTGCTTCACAGATTCCTGTAATATCTGTCTAAGCAGAACAAGAAGCTTGAGCACATGCAGCCACAGCCAGCGGCCATTTTTCTCCTCCAGGACCAGAGCCAGCAGGCCTGTGTGTCCCGGGGTTAGAGGGCCTCCACTGAGACAGACAGCCAGTCCTCCTACATCCAGTCATGGAGCCCCATCAGCCCAGATGGATGCTGCTGTCAAGCAGCTTAATGATGTCTTTCCCACACTGGCAACTGCAGTAGTCTCTCTGCTGAGGACAGACAGACACACACACACACAAGCACACACACGCACTCTCTCTCTCTCTCTCCCTCTCTCTCTCTCTCTCTCTCTCTCTCTCACACACACACACACACACACAAATAATAATAACACTCTTGACAACCAAAGTTAATCAGCATAAAAGATGTAGCTCTTAGTCCTGATGCTGTTGGGTTGTCATGACCCATCATCCCAGCAGGAGCTCTCCCCTGGAAATCAAAAGCAGACTCTGACTGTTACACCAAAGAGGAAAATAGTGAGTCATTTTTACATTCATACCGGCAGTGATGAGGATTTGTGACAGTTTATAGAATTCATTCGCTCATTCTTGAGAAGAATAAAAAAGGATGGAGTCAACATCATCCAGTGATGCTGATCTTCTCCTCCTCTTCCTCCTCTCTCCACACGGCAGAGAAGGAAACAAGGAAACTCACTGCATCAAACAAGAGTTGAAGCTCTGGTCTGGACATATTTTAGAATGTCGGTGCCAGCTAAGGTCCCTGTTATGTTAAAATTTTTCAATTGTATCATAAGCATAAAGTTTTTAACAGCACCAGACTACAAAACAGCTGCACTGAACTCCAGACGACACAGAGCACGACTTCAGCTGCATATGAAGTTTCAGTGCCCTCTCTCTCTCTGTCTCTCTCTGTCTCTCTCTCTTTCAGTAATCTATATGTACTATCTATATTCATGGTGTGAAAGCTGAGAAAATCAACTTTGTTCTGAAAAAAATATGTTGTTTTGTCGCGATTTAATATTCACGTTCTGTGTGAAAGTAGTAATTATAAATAATTCTAAAAACATTTGAAAAAGGTTCGAAAAAACGTCCAAGGCTTTGTACTAAAAGATGAGCACCTATACTTATTAAACAAAGGGAAGTAGAAATAAAGGCCTCTCTTAAATAAAAGCCTGCTTCCAGTAAAGGCCTGCAGTAAAGACCCCGGCCACTATGTGAGGAAATACGGTATGGCTGCCGGTGTGGGAAAGAAGCCCATAAGTGTCAGCATGTATTTCCAAACAACCATGCAAAAAATTTAAATTCCATTGGAATATCTTAGTTTAATGTAACACAATATGTAACTAGTGCTCTTTGACAAGCATTCACAAAAATCACTGTTCACCTATGTCAACCTTGGTTAAACATCAATTTATAAACGCCCACTGAGGAAATAAACTGTTTGCACCCATTCATTTTGAGAGAGCAACGGCCAGTGAATGGAGAAACACACAGACAAACAAACAGGCGAGGTGAGACCTCTGTGATAAATGAAACCAAAAAACAGAAACAAGAGCCTGCACAGTGTTGACCAGCTTCTTAGAAGCGGTCCATATGTTTTGAATAAAGCCTTGGAAATACTTGGAAATACGCTATCAATACATGTGAAAGGACATGATTCAATTTCCCCAGCCTCTCCTCCTCCTCATTGATTTTTCAATGACATTATGTGAGAGACGTCAAGTTTAAAGTGGAATGTGTGCTGTTGTGTTTGTGTGTGTGTGTGTGTGTGTGTGGTTTGCTCTCATTGTATTAAACCCTAGCGCTCTAGCATTCCTGTGTGTCTTTATGAGGAGGCCGAAATGACAAAATGTGTGGCCTTCCAACGTGAATTGGTGAATGAGCAGCTGAATTGAAAGGATCGTGACTGACAAGAGAACTTTATCCATCATTTTTGTCCAAACTATCAGCCTCATTCTCTCGGAGCTCCAAACAACATCAAGCTCATCCTGCGTGGACTCACACCATCAAGCAGCTGTCAGCCTGCAGAAAATTCACCTTCGCTGTTCCAAGTGACAACATGCGCACGCAACGTCCACACGCACAAACACACACACACTCAATTATTGCATTACAGAGGTGGTTAATTGCTTCCGTGGTGAAACCAGGGGATTGTGGGTGATCAGATTGCTCCTCTAATCAGCGGGCTAAAAAGGCTGGCCACCCAATTGCATGCTGGGTTATGACTCCATTATTGTCAATTAACTCCAAGAATGTGTATTGAATATCAAGTGGGTGATGAGCTGAGAGACAGAAGCATTTGTTTCTTTACCTTAGAGGGAGTGCATACAGCCAACAGAAACATTTACCTGATATTATTTGTACCTCTAACAGTCACTCTCTCTCTCTTTCCTCTTGCAGGCACATATCCATTTGGTACGGGTGTGTGCCTGCACCGATGGCTTTCTTTTCTTTCTTGCTCTCTGTTTGTGCCACACAACACTGCTGCCCTATACGTACCACTCAGCCTTGTTCAGCAGCTAGGTGTAATAACCACAGCACCTTAGCTGATAAATATGTGAGTGCTCGGAAAGGGATGTTTGTGTGTTTTCTCATTCAGTCTGTTTAGAGAGGTGGGTCTCAACGGACCCTCTGACCGAAGGCGATGGATAAAGAGAGCTTTGTTACAGTCTGTGTGTAGGAGTAATGATTTGTGTGTGTTCGCCTGTTTACCGTTGTTATCTCACACAATAGTAGAGAGGCCCTGAAAGTGTGCACATATGGGTGTGTGTGTATATAGGTATGTGCAAGAACCGATTTTTCCTACCTCTCCTGATTTCAGTCTGTATCTGCTGCCTGAAAACATGTGAGGCGATGTTCTAAAGGTGCTACTTTATTTTCCTCCAGTGGATTTAACCCTATATTTTAATCTCAACACATTCAGTTCAGTATCTCCACTCTTCCGACATGATTATTGTGCCAAATGACTAAAAGATGAGCTATTTTTTGGCAATTGTTTACTGCAATGTGAATCTCATTTCTCTTTTCTTTTAAAATTGTCTTTCTTACCCCGAAAATGAAATTATGTGAAATGAACTCAAAGTTTGGCAACTGGATTAATTCTTCATTTTGGAGAGAGTAATAAACTGTAGTTAGAATAGAGCCTTAACTTAACTTTTAAAAATGAGTAAACAATCCTTTGTTTCGGCTCGATAACCACCGCAACATTGATTCTCGTCATTTATCAAATTTGGCTGGTAAAGTGATTCTCTGTTTATTAAATCAGACCATTAGGAAGAAGAATATATCTGTCTAATAAATCTTATTAAAGAACTATGTAACTGCAAGCAGCAATAAGGCAGCCAGTGAAAGGAAAGATATTTAAAGAAAAAATATATTACCATTAAAGTATTAAACTTTGAATTGCTGCAGCCCCAAACTGAGGCTAGTTGTCTTAATATGGAGTATGCATCAGACTGGAGCAGTTTTAATCACAGGAATATAGCTGCAATTAGCGATTAGAAGGGTTTTAACCCAAAACTGGTGAATTGGTTCAGATGTACCAACAGTGAAGTTTCTGTGGAGACATCGTATTTATATGGTTATTTATCCAACTTTGGGATAACAGTGCATTAAATGATGAGTGCATGCAAAGACAGGGCCAGCATTGCCTTCTAAGGAAGTAACATTGTGAACCTGGGCCACTTAAAAGGATGCACTCGCAAAAACACTGAAACAACCAGACATGCAGTAATTGTAGGAAAGCATGCTTTGCTGTTCCTCTGAGCTTAACAGACAGCAGTCCTCGTGTGCAGGAGCAGTCTCATTGGAAACTGAAAACATGGGAGGATAACTTACCATGACCACATTTACCTACCTCATATTATGACTAATTACTGGGCTCAGAATATGTGCACCAGATGAAATTTGATAGAAAAGTAGAGCTACACATTTTAGCCTTTCTGGTCCCACTTACTAGTCAGTCCCAGAATAGTCATATAATACACATATTTCTACATCTGCTCAACATACTTACAAGAAACTTTACTTGTTATAAAAATAAATTATTTATCCTGTTATAATGTGAAAAAATATGTTTGAATGAGAAAACGGTGTGCGGAGAGTGGATAGCCCTAAATTGAGCAATATGGCTCATTTACACAATTTAATTAAGTTCTCCTTCATGCTTGGGTTGAGAAATGGTGAGATTCTGCTGTTATTGAGCAGAGTGGATGAACAGTGGATTATTTGTGTTTTGGGCCATGGTGATGCCAGGTCATTGTAAAAGATGCCACTTCACAACCGGAGTATATCCAGGGGATCCAGCTTATCTCGTTACAACATGTTATAACATGATAAATAGTATATTGTTATAACATGAATATTTCTGTAAAAACGTGAAAATATCTTTTTTTCTTTTTCAGGTGTAGCAGAAATATGTTGCTTTAACAAGCCACTGTATACCATCTGGGAAATTGTAAACATACGGTATGAAAATAAAACAAACATAAACATACAAAAATAAACACAATATCAATTGTGAGCAGAATTCACTGTTTGAGGTCTAGAGAGTTGTCCAATGGGAGGTGTTCGCACATCCAAACAATGCTGCAGGTGCTTCAGAGGCAGCTATAGCAAGGTTCATCCCCACTGGACCTTCGTGAGACGTGTTAGTAAATAAAGGATGATGCTATGCAAGATCAGTGTGCAGGATCATCATCTCTGTCTGACTACTAGAGAGCAAAATCTGATGTAATTGTATAGGTTTTAAATGAGCATCTCCACCACTGGGTGTGTGGTTGGAAATCCATATGGAAAATATGAATAGAGTGTGCAAGACACGGCAAATATATCACCTGTTCTGCACAGAGCTCTACTAGCTACGATGTTATGTTCCATGAAACAAAATAAACTTACATCAGCTTTGTGAAATTTCATCCGCAGTTACTTTTCACAATCGTTAGCGAAGTGCACTTGGGAAAGACGACTGCAACAGTCAGCAGGGGCTATAATTGCTCCATGTAATCAGGCTATAGGTGGATCATGTGGTTTCTCCTAACTAAGTGTGTTGGGGAAACTAATCAGTGGCAGTAGAAACAGAACTCTCACATCAACATATGGATGCATAAATAGACACACACCATGAGTTTCACATTCATGAGTGCATTTTTCTAACACATCTTGTAATTGGAAGACTCTTGGTTTTATTTCCATGTGAAGTATATGATGTAATTATGAAATTCATTGTGGTCTCCAGTTTGCTTGATAGTTCAAAATAATGAGTAATGGTTTTCATTTCTTAAACCACCTGTTCTTTCCCCAAAGTATTGCCAGCTTGAAATTGTATTTTGTGTTTTCCCCACTGTATCTGTCATAATTTTTTTTATGTCTGAATCTGCACATACAGCATTATATCTCAGTAGTGTCCCTTTATATAAAATGAATTTCAGTTTGACTTATATTGATATATTTTGTGCTGCTATTATGAGTATTATATCTATTGTATCTTGTTTGTAGCCATTGAATCTAGTTTCTTCCCAGCTGATGAGTCCTCTATTCCCAACGCAGATGCTCCTACCTACGGCTGCTCAGCGCAGGTTGAATTTGAATAAAGTTATTAATCTCCTCAGCTGGATGTTTACCAAAGCAATTAGGCTGAGTGCCTTCATTGAAAGGCACAAAAGCTGGGCTCCATCAGGGCC
>OMLF01015436.1:8733-19008 GCA_900302615.1 Holocentrus rufus
ATAACTGCATTAAAATTAAAACAAATTCATAACTAAATACATAGAATCCTTCAATGTCCGGCTTCATAATGACGGGCATTAAATTTAAAAGCAGTCCTTGCTTGTAAATTCAAGCTGACACAGTCTACCTGCAGTTTTGATGCTTTGCTTGTTCCATGCTGTTATGACTAGACTGTTATGTTCTTGCTCTCACGGTAGAGGTAAGTTTCACCTCATTCCTTTGTTGTACGCGGATTGTGACAGCACTTCCAGTAAGCACCTCAGATCTTAGAGGAAGGCCACAATGACACACCTTCATTTAAACCAACTACTTCCTCCTTATCAGGAACTGATTTTTCTCGTTGACAAGGTAAACAGAGACTGTGCATTCAAAAGGGAAAGTGAACTTGAACCTACCTAGGCTGTTGTTTTTTTTTCTCTCTCTCTCTCTTTCTTTTATACCTATATAGAATTTCACAACATGAATGAGGTCCACACACACACACACACAAACACACACACACACTGTCTTTGTTGCTTATGCATTATGTAACCTGTGTGTGTATGTGTATGTGTGTGCGTGTGGGTGTATGTGTGATGTCGCATCCAGGTGAAATACAAGAGCAACCCTAGCCTCATGGCTCGAGTCATCTCTAGTTGTCTCAGAGAGGAGCGGCGGATCCTCTCCAGCGCCAGCATGCAGGAACAGGTTTGTCATTATCACATGATCTCAGCCCTCTGGGAAAGTCCCTCCGTATCTCTTTCTAGTAAATGCTGATCCTGGCGGGTCAGAGCCACTGCCAGGAAAACTTTATGCCTTCTCACTCTCTCAGCCAACTCACATTAGTCCCAACAAATATGGCATGGCAGAACAAAACAGACTGACTGAGATATGTAATCTGTGCAGTAATAATAAACATTACAACTGTATTTGTGCTGTGCTGTAAAAGTGCTGTAAAAAAAGAAACAGCAAAACAAACAGCAAAGGGAAGTTGTGCACTGTTTGCTCCAATAAAGCCCATAGTTTAATAAAGGTGCATCGTGCAAAACTGCAGACAGTTAGCTTAAGAGGACCTTTAAATCAACTGACAAAAAAGTGGAATAAGTATTTGATTAATCAGTGAATTGGGCAGATGATGAGAACCATGTAGACTGTTGATTTTCAGTTGTGCCTTAAAGTGGTAATGATCAACACATTATGGGATTATGGTCTCAGCAACATGTGCGATTATAGTTTCTGTACACCTGCATATGACCATTGCCACAGATTTGTTCCTCCTTTTTAGTAGTAGCTCATTCTAAAGATTGATGGCTCTGTAACATAATTTGACTTGCAAAAATGTTTCATGGAGGCAGAGGAAAAAAGAGGCAAAAGTCTCATCGGTTGAGTTAACCCTGTTAGATTCCAGCAGGTTGCTGATGGATTTTTACAAATTTGATGCAAATTTGAGACCACATTCTTTTTTTCTTATTTTTACACAAATAAAAAAAAATGCAAATTTTGAAGCTGTTTTACAATTCTAAACTAATTGGTGGAATTTGAAGGGGTTAAACCTATGGGTTAAACCACAGTGGGTTTAGCAGAACAACCACATATTTTTTTTGGAGTGCAACTTAATCATTTGGAAAAATTGACTCACAGAGAAGGAACTCTAGTAACACTTTACGGTAAGCGTTCATGAAATTGCATGGGTTTCATGCATGAATTCACTCATGAAAAAGCTTTCATCCATGCATGTTAATGCCTCAGGAATTATCAGGAACGCCTCAATGCAAGAACTACGATCACATCATCATCATGAATGCTGAGTCATTACCTCATTGTGCTCATATCTTCTTCATAGTAGTCAATAACTAAATTGGTCAGCTAAAAAGTTGCCCATCACAGCACACGACACATGTATAATTCCAAGTCTTGTAATCATCATTAGTTAAGTATTTTGAATGAAGTGCTGAACTGTTCTGTCTTTAAGACTACTGCATAATGTTATATTTATGATGAAATTATTGAGTAATGCTTTAATTTAATTTAAGTATTAGTTGCTCATCATAATGATTGAATTACCTTAGTTTGTGCATTAGTTATCCATTGTTCTTGCATTGATGCATGCATAAGATTACGCAGATTCTTGTACATTTTTGAAATTTCATCAGATATTAAATGCATGAAGACATGGTTCTGCTTCCACACTGAAAACTCTAGAAACTTATTATCACTCTACTCTAAGATTTATATCTGGTGCTGCATATAATACCCTTCACTGCACCCTTTACGAAAAAGTTGGCTCGTCTTCTCTCTCAGAAAGACGTGATAATCACTCGTATCTATTCATTCTACATCTATAGCAACTTCACCTCTGTCACCTCACCTCTTCACCTTCACTTTTCACCTTTCAAGTAAATGAATAAAGGAATAAAAGATAACTGAAGTCAACATTTTTCAACAGGGCCCATTGGAGAAGTCACTCCAAAGTTCTGTGGCCTTTGAGAGGCAGAAGAACATGGACAATAAAGTTGTCCTCATCAGGAGCAGCGTGCAGGTGAGCAGTGTGCATGCTGACACATCGGGGAACATCAAAGCAAAGCCCACGTATTCTTCAGCTCTCACTTACTGCATCTGCGCTCTTGGAAAATAGTGCATCATCTCAAAACACATATCTCTGTGTCCAGTTATGGCACACATTTGTGTTCCTTTTCAACACAAGACACACAAGTTGTGATTAAAAAGCAGCATAAACGCATGGAGTCCCAAACTGTGACAAATGACACATCCTTTCTTAGGAGTGCTCCAGCAACTACCAGAGCACTTTTTTCAATTCTTTCTGCCTTTTATATACATGCAAATAAATGAACAATGCTAACTAAACTGAACTATGTCTAGATGATGGACCAGGCTGTGAAATGCATCGAGGACATGCAGGACGATTTTGATTTCCGCTATAAGACCCTCCAGTCCCGGGGTGAGTGGTATTACAGAATGTGCGAAGTCTCTAAAACCTTGACTAAATACTTCAACACATAGCTTGGAAACTGTTATTTTCTCTACTATTAATAGATAGCCCACCATACAAGAAAATCTGCCTAAAGCCATGTTTCTGTGTGTATGTGTGTGTTAGATCTGGCTGAGAGGAACTCTGAACTGATGAAGCAGGAAGTAACAAGACTGCAGGAAATGCTCAACAGGCTGGACTTCAAAAGGAAGGTATGCATTCGTGTATACAGAAAGCATGTTTGTAAGAATCCCGCTTGCACCTTCGCCAACTCTTTGTGGGTGTTCTGCTGAAACACTTGGCAGTCACCTGTAAGGGGCATTTGCAAGGGACACGCAAATTAAAAATTCCCCGTAGCAAATGCGGAATAGACGGGATAAAACTTTAATGCAGCCTGTGGCAAAATAGGGAGAGGTGAGGACCCAAGGCCATTTCTCATCCAGAGGCAGACTGACTTCAATTTCGTAAGAGTAAAAAACACGTCAGCAAGTGCAACATTTAATTTAGAGTAGCTACTTTAAAAAAGTATTAACTTCTTGTTTGAATGTGGATGTTGTAAAGGGTGATGTCACACAGGATGGCCTTCAAGGATTTAAACATAATTCAAATATCATCCTCTCCTCAATGACCATCACTTTCGACACACTGAGGCCCAGTTAACTAATGGTACTAATATAGGTTTGATTTTAGTAGCTATTTCATGATAGACACACATAAAATGAAATCAGACTGGATGAGAGACAAAAATGTCATCAGATATCGATTTAGATTAATAATACACAAGACTGAGTGAGAAACAGGTTCAAGTAAGAGAGACCACATAGAGAAGTGTTCAAGATGCCGATGCAGTATGACTGTGCAGATAATATGAATGCACTCTGTGTCATTGTGGGATTTGCACTGTATAGTCCCAAAGACTCAAACCAGTGCTTTTCTTATACATCTAGGAGATCCTGAGCAAGATGAGCATTGTGATCAAGGAGATCGATGACATGATGACCTCTCAGATCAACCCTGAGCTGCTGGACTGGAAACGCAGGCAGCAGATTGCCTCCATTGGTGGCCCCCTGCTCACCGGCCTGGACCAGCTGCAGAACTGGTAATAACATGTTTATTGAAATCATTTATTTTAAAGAAGTCTGCAATAAGGGCAGCAGTGGAACGCTCTCACACGCACATACCGGGTTTTGTGATGCTACGTTGATGTTTTGGCCTTGTTTGTGCTATGCCCTGCCAACTGCCACACCCCATTGAGGCTGATTGGCAATAAAAGTTAATCACTTCCTCTCTGGCACATGACCAACCCTCTTATCAAGTATCATACACTTGCACATGCATGTACTTTTTCAGTTATCCTGCTAACAGATAGATGGACAGGGGTGATCACATAACCGCCTGCAGCAGGTTTCTCCATCTTATTATGGATCCCGAGTTCTGATAAGCCCAAAAGCGCTGTGATTGGTCATAAAATGAAATGACTTACATTTAAAAAAAAACAGTAAATATACAGTATGCAGAACATGCAGATGTGTGTTCTGGTGCGTTATCAATGAATACCCCTTTCACACTGGACTTACGACCCACAATATACATGGGATGCCGGTCCGTGTTACTCAGGTAAGCCAAATGACCTCCACAAAATGAATGCAAAGTGATCCCCTTCTCTCTCCTGTCCCGCCTCCTGTGCAGGTTTACGCTGACCGCCCAGAGTCTGTTCCAGATCAAGCGTCAGCTGGACAAACTGGCGGAGCTGGTTGTGAAGGTCACCTATGAGAGCGACCCCATTCCCCTGCAGAAACCCCAGATGGAGGAGCAGGTGAAATACCTCATCTACCACCTCATCAAAAGGTACCTCCAACACAACAACAGCACACTCTAATGCAGTGTGGTGCAATGCACTGCAACACATCATGGCAGAGTGCAATGCAATGAAACGCAAAGTATGAATACACAATATGCACAAAAACAAGCACAGACACAAATGAAATAGGGGAAAAATGTAAGTGCACTTGTTCAACACAGCTCATTGCAACATAACATAATTAAAACAAATACAATCCAACCCAAAGCAATATAAGGCAATGTAATGCAACGCTGCTTTTTTTTCACACAGGATGCCTTTTTTCAATGTTCCTGTGACCTCTTTTGGTTATTTTTATCAACTTAGTTGCAGCAGACATCCATCTCCTCCAAACCATGTGCATTGTGCTTGCAGATGATAAATTAGATATTTAAGCTGACAGGTAAAATAAACATTTTGTAAACTGCATAAATGATATGTTTTTTTTTTTTCAGCTCCTTTGTGGTGGAGAAGCAGCCGTGCATGCCCACACACCCCCAGAAACCCCTCATCATCAAGACTGGGGTACAGTTCACCACCAAAGTCAGGTATTTCATTGCCTTACATGTTTATATAATCCTTTCATTGCAGTGGTTTTCATTTATTGTTTTAGCCATATTGGTATATTCTGTATATTTTGGGCTAAGAACACTTTATCTTCTTAATTCCTCCCAGGCTTCTGGTTAAACTTCCAGAAGTGGATTACCAGCTGAAAGTGAAAACAACATTTGACAAGTGAGATCCGCATGCAGACATAACATTTTCCCCCCATGTTAAATAATTAGTACATTTTTAAAAGGTAGTAAAGGTATAGTACCATGTAAAAGTGTTACTTTCTTTACTTTTAGAATGATTATTGCCTGCAGATGAACTTGTTTGAGCAACATTGTTCCTGTGTGTGTGTGTGTGTGTGTGTGTTTTATCTAGGGACCTACCACCTGGCAGAGTGTGAGTACAACCGACCTCAGTACAGGAAGTTGCTCTGTTTTTTATTTAGACCAATGCAGTCGAAACATAAGGTTACAACAGCACAGCGGCCAACGATTCACCACATTACAAACATGGATACAGAAATGTTTTCATATTACATCCAATTTTGCAAGCAGAACGTTATATTATTGCTGACAGAAATCAAAGGTTTCATACCAAAGTGTCATAAATACCTATTTTGAAAAAAATAGGTATTATCATAGGTGACCTTATATGATTGCTGTCAATTTTGGTGTGTTCATTTTTCAAATCTCATTACAGAATTTTGGTAAACTTAAAACAGTTGTTAATTTGAAAGCGCACAAGAAAACTTACATTTACATTAGATTTCAGCTACTCTCTTTGTACTAAATCACCTTAAAAGCATCTAGCAACTCTATGTTTAAAGTAGGCTTACTGCGTATTGAAATGTGTCTTTTGGTAAATCCCGACCACACTCCAGTTTCCTTATTTGATCACCCTTTTAATCCTCAGAAATCGACAGTTTTTCATCCTGACCAACAACACTAAAGCAATGGACATCGAGGACTCCTCCAACGGCTGCCTCTCAGTGGAATTCAGGCACCTGGTAACACTATTCATTGTCCATTTATTTATGGATGGAAGGTTTTTCTCACTTATGAAAAATGCAATATATATGATGTTTCTTTCAGTTAACTTGGTTTTCATAAATTCAATTTTACTTAAGCTTGGTTATGTAATGAAATGTTAATTGATTTGTTAAAGTATTCGATTTTATTTTCGTAGTTTTGCATCAGTTTCTGTTTTCTGTGATTGATTTAAAGTCAACTGAAATCAAATATGTATTTTACAGCAGCTCAAAGAGAAGAAATATATCAATGGCACAAAGGGGAATGAGGTGAGAGACATTCAGGAGGTGACAGTTAATGAACCAGTGAAGTTGGATTTGACTTGACCTTTCTCACATGTATAAATAGATTAGTGAATCATTTGACAAGAAAGTGAGACACAAGTTCAGAAATCTGTTCAGATGTTTACTGCCATTCAGCCACAGAAACACGTCACATTCTGACGGCAGTTTTAAAGTCATTCTACCTTCTTCTTCAGTCATTTTATCTTTATTTCTTAACTTGACAAGATCATGAGTAAAAATTACTTTATGCAAAGACACACATAATTTGAACATTAATGAATCAGCATTAAATACCTCAACTCTGAAAGTATTTTGTTTGTTTCCCAGGGCCTTCTCTGTGTGACAGAGGAGCTTCACTCTCTCAGCTTTGAGGCTTGCTTCATTGTGCAGGGCCTGACCATCGATCTGGAGGTCAGTTAACATAGAGAACATACAGATTCATATGAAGTTCAGGGCTTGGATGGGCAAACAGTGCTGTTATTGCTGCAACTCATTCATTGTATGTCTAAATTTTCCCAGACTACTTCTTTGCCCCTCGTGGTCATTTCCAATGTCTGCCAGCTGCCTGGTGGCTGGGCCTCGGTCATGTGGTACAACCTGCTGACTGATGAGCCAAGGGTGAGTCAACCCACTGCCTACTACAGGTGTCTTTAAAAAAAGAAGAAAAAAAAGAACAATCTTGCATAAATGTTGTGTATTAATATTATTATTAGTATGGGTAGTATTAAGCAAAGTAGCATACTTGCGTGGAAATACTGAGAATAAACTTTTCACTTTTTCTGTTTTGATTTCTGTCTCTCTTCTATATTTTTCTAACACATTTACATAAAGAGTCATAATCATACATGCTGGTCTTTCACTTGTTCCACCGTCTACCACAGTCAGAAACTGAAATCTTTAGCTCTGTTTCTGCCAGGAGAACAGCGCCCTCTTCCTGTATTGTGCTGTAAAGCAATCCTGTAAATTTCCTGCAAAGTCTGACCCAGTGGTATACAGTGCAGTGTAGCAGCTGGTAGAGGTTGCCAGTCTTTTAGGTGACTTGTTTGCTTGTCATTTACTGATATTTAAATTATACTCATAGCACCTTCAACACCCAAAAGCCTCAGTTGTGAAAAATGTGGTTATATATTTTTTTACCACTCTTATTCCTCCTTATCCCTGTTTGCCCATAGAACTTGGCATTCTTTGGGAACCCACCTCGGGCGACCTGGAGCCAGCTGTCTGAGGTCCTCAGCTGGCAGTTCTCCACCTTCGCTGGACGAGGCCTCAACCGGGAGCAGCTCACAATGCTGGGGGAGAAGCTCTTGGGTAGGTTAACCCTCTGCTTTTCAAACTACGCAGGGGCAGCAGGTTGTGGAGTGAAGGAAATAGAAAAATAATGTTGAAGATTGTGTGAAACTTCTTCCGAAGCCTAAGGAGCATGGTTTGTGATTAAACCACATAGTTGCATGATAGCTGAAGGTCTTGACTGATCTTGACTGATCTGGTCTTGACTGGTCCAGACTGATTTACAGTGAGTGGGCAGGAGTTGCTCAAGGCCAAGTGCTTGTTCAAGGCCGGTCTGACAGGATGCGAACCTGTTGGTAATGAACAATGACATTTTGGTTACACGACAGTCTCTCCAGGCACTCGACCACTGACTCTCAGATCTTATAAAATACTGAATGGTTTCGCCTCCTCCGAGAATTAATCACATGAAACAACCTGACAAGAGAAAACCATTCTTTGG
Source organism: Holocentrus rufus (assembly GCA_900302615.1). Classification (NCBI taxonomy): domain Eukaryota; kingdom Metazoa; phylum Chordata; class Actinopteri; order Holocentriformes; family Holocentridae; genus Holocentrus; species Holocentrus rufus. Next base: position 17,136 of record OMLF01015436.1, read on the forward strand.
TTGAGATCTTCACCCTTCTGCATGTGTTTGTAATGGGGAGCTGCAGGTCGTCAGTTATGACAGAAAATGAATTGCTGACATACAGTCCTTTGTGTTATTTGTGTTGGTGTAGGTCAGCAAGCCTCCTTCAGTGATTGCCAAGTCTCCTGGTCAAGATTTTCTAAGGTAAGTATTTCATACAACATACCTTATGGTCTTGTCTCAAACCTGATCGTGCCACCTAAAGGCCCCTGGGGAAAGTATTTTCGCTGCTCTTTTCCTTCCTTATTACCATTTTGTTGTCAACATCATGCATCAGCACCTTTAAATACATATTTGGAAACAAAATGTGAAATCATAGAAATCAAGATTCATAGATAATAGAATTATTGTGGGTCCATATTCCAATATGTGATCAGACAGTACCCACAGATGAATGTTGGGAATATGCCCTCTGTACCCAGCTGGCGATCCATGCATGTCTCTAATGGAATTTTTTTTTCACTCCAGTTCATAATACCTGATATGATGCTTAAATACCAAAAAAAAAAAAAAAAATCTCATCCATTTCTGTGTCTCATGTGTTTTCCAAGGAGAATATTCCAGGAAAGCCCTTCAGTTTCTGGATGTGGTTGGATTCCATCCTGGAGCTCATCAAGAAGCACTTGCTGCCAGTCTGGAACGACAAGTAAGTCATCCAGCTTCACCCTCCCTTAACCCCAAAGTCGAAGCCCTCAGAACTGACTCGTTACACCTTCGCTCCGTTTGGGCTGTCAGCTGTTAGGCCTCGAGGCAACTGTCAACTGAACAGTTACCAGCTGCCACTCCCAGCCTAAATCTCTTCTCTATTCCAATGTAGTAAGTAAGTAAGTAAGTAAGATTTATTTATATAGCAAAGACACCAAAAGACATAAAAAGAATTTGCAGACAAATTAAACAACAAGCCAAAGAAATCTGCACCAAGAACAATAAAAATACATAAAAACAATAGAATAGAATATAAAAGCAATAACACAAAAAACACAAAGAATACAGTCAATAAATAAATAAATAAGTAAAACCAAGACAAACCAGTGACAAGGTTAGGAAGTAACAAAAGCGCAAATAGTAAGAGCCATAAATAACGGATTGCAACACAATAAAATCATTCAAAAGCCCGGGTATAAAAATGAGTTTTAAGACGCTGTTTGAAATTTTCAACTGAGGTTTCACTTCTGACTGTTTGGGGGAGATTATTCCAGAGTTTGGGGGCTCTGGTGGCAAAAGCACAATCTCCTCTTGATTTCAAACACCTCTTCATTCTTCATTCTTCATTCTTTACTCAGCTCAGCTCCAGCAGCCTCACAGTGTAAATGAATGTGTCTGTGTGAACATCAGTGTGAACAGCACCTCCTCTCTCCCTCAGTGTGTGAGTGCTGCAGCTCCCTCAGAGGAGCCGGCGCCTCCATGTAGCATCAACGTGACAGCAGCAGCGTCCCGCCTCCGCTCCATATCTGTGACTCTCACCACGCCTGGACTCCGCTGCTCCTTCACTGTGGCCTCCGCAGACGCCGGGACAGAAGGAGCACAGTGCACCAGAGGAGGAGGAGGAGGAGGAGGAGGAGGGGAGGAGGAGGAGCCGGGGACGAACGAGATAGGAGGCGAGGAGCTAGGAGACGAGCGGCGAGGAGAGGAGGAGACAGGAGGAGGCGATGGGAAGACAGGAGGTGAAGGTTTGGGGAGTAACGAGGTGGAAGGAGGCGAGGAGGCAGGAGGCGTCTTCACCTGCCTGCTGGATCACCTGGAGCCCGGGACGGCCTACCAGCTCCAGATCCGCTCCCACACAGACCAGCAGGAGGCCAACCTGACCCTGCACACCAGTAAGTCTGGACTCACTAAGTCTGAACCTGGATCT
>OMLF01015442.1:0-16402 GCA_900302615.1 Holocentrus rufus
GAAGGATAATATTCACCCATGCGCCAGGAGATACGTCATCAAGAAAACTAATGCGCTACAAATAACAAATTCTCTCCAAACGCAAATAAGGATTATATAAACTCCCTAGATGTATAAACCCCCCAGATATTAGAAAGGCAATTTCTGTATGAGAATGAAACCGTTTCTCTTCAAACTCCAGAACAGATAAATCCAATATTACTGAAATGTCATGCGACAATTAACCAACGTCATATAGCCTAATAATAGTAGTAATACAACTGTCACTGGATGGCGCTTGGAACATGTAGTCAACTTGAATGCACTACAATGCATGAATAGAAAGTCCTACAACAACAGGTTATTTTTTACTACTACATTACAAGATATTTTTATATATTTAACAGGAGTGTTTTTTTTATACATGTTCAATAAATGCTGTTCCAAATTCAAAGACATAATCGTGTAAATAATCGGGATTTCAATATTGACCAAAATAATCGTGATTATGATTTTTTCCATAATCGAGCAGCCCTAATTTATAACAATGAAATACTTTGCTAAGTAGGTTTTCCAGGAAATGTCTGGCTCAGGCCAAATAGAAACTCACTCTTCCCTGTTGTAATTCACATTGATGCAGTTCTTTTGACTCCTTCTGTTAGAGGAATTTCATTTCTATGCTGAACACTGTATCAAACTGTATCAAAGGGATGATTCACAGAAAAATGAATGAATCATCCACTTCTATGTTCACAGGTCTTGGAAACTTCATCCACTTGTTTGATTGTAATAACCTGTTTGTTGTTTTTATTTATTTTGTGTTGTTTTTCAGGGTCTGTTCTTCGACGAGGCATATGGTTTCTACCCGGGCCAAGTCCTGATCGGTCCAGCCAAAGTCTTCTCCAACGTACAGTGGCTGTCGGGGGTCAAACCTGTCCTCAGCAAAAAGTGCAAGTTCAGGGTGGTGGTTGAAGAAGTAAGATGACAGGCTTTTCCTTTTCACTCAGTGTCACAGCTCCCGCCTGCAGGCATTTTACTTTGAAAACAGCCATTTTTCATCTGCTCCACTGAGCAGTCGTTGCTGAATTCGTTTGGGGACTTTATATAGTTTGAGAGAAAGCAACACATTATTATCACTTCCAGTGCTGATGAAGTAGAAGACGTATGATAATGATGACGGATGGTGATTCATTTTCATCCAGTTGCACCTGGCTTTTCATTTGGGAAGTTTAAACCTTTCTAAGTGAGACAAGGCGATGTTTTTTTTTTTTTTTTGCTGCAGTAATCCACTTGTTATTACCATAATGACAGGATGACGTTGGCATCACTTGACCCAGAGTACGTGGCGTTGAACTCACATTGTGTCACCTTCACAATTTTCCTCCGCAGATATTGAAATCAAACTGCATAAAGGCTGAGTCATTACATCGTTTTATGGTTTTCTTTACACTTCCATCTGTTGCACACATAAACAAAGAGGTGGCCTGGGGTCTGCGGGTGTTTTGCAATCGGACATCAGCTCCCATCTGGGGCAGAACGGCCTCTGGCTTGTCTCCCAACCAGAACACTGTGCAGCCCACAGATTATTCTTGTTGAGATGCAGTCACCTTGAGCCTTTCCTCAGTCTTTTTTTTTTTTTTTTAAATCTCTTAGTCATCACATCACTGATATGTTTTGTATGTTCTGGAACAACTGTCAACTGTTTATATTTCACATCTTTAGTTGTATTTAAAAGGTCATGGTGTGATGCTGCTTTGCCTCAGGTCAAGGTGGTAGAGCTGAAAGTGACATGGATCACCAAAAGCTACTCCCCTAAGGGCTCCGACAGCGTGTATCCCCCGCCCTCCACCATCACACAGGAAAACCTCTGCAGGTACGTCCGTTCCTCCGTCTGTCCGTCCGTATGTTTGTCCACTGGCTGTCCAGCCTGTGGTGCCTGTTGCTGCTCATGCTGAAGCACCCAGATCTTCATGTGTTAAGTAATCTCACTGATGTCCTTGGCTGGGTTTAGGGTAAGGCGTCTGGGCTACTACGACCACACCCAGAGGCAGCTGGGAGAAAGAGCGCTCTATGTCTTCCCCGCCAAGGGGGACGCCACGCGCATCACCTGTGAAGGACCCGAGGGTGCCCCTGTCCTGCCAGAAGACCCTGTGGCCAGGAAGGTGTGTATTTGTTTGTGGTTATTTGTTTTTCTGCATATTAACATATGGATGTGTGTGTGTGTGTGTGATTGTGCAGCTGTGTGTGGAAAAAGCAATATTCTCTCTCTTTTAACTGTCATAGATCTTGGTTTATGTAGCCTGTTATTTTCCCCTGGGAATGTATTAACTCTCACAGTCATCAGTTTTACACTGAAACTAAATCAACAAAAGGCTTCAGAGCCAAGTGTTTCCTTTTTTTTTTTTTTTGAACAAAGTCATCCTTGATTGTTGGTTACCTCTTGGTTTTACATAGACCGTTCTGCCTTGTAAACAGTCATTTTTGATCATCTTCAAACACAGAGTGTGTGTGTGTGTGTGTGTCCGTCCCCTGCAGTTGAAAAGAATGTTCAAGAAGGATTCAGGGAAGAAGACCGAGAACGCCGACACACAAGGTGCCAACCAACACACACACACACACCCACACCCTCTCTCATGTTTGTGTGTCTCTTATTTGCCAGTATTGTGAACTAAGCACGACTCTACTCTGTGAGAGTTTCACTCATCTTTGCACCCAAAAATAGACAACATGTTTAAAGAGAAATCAAACAGGAGTCCCTTTGCACAAATCAGTTTTAAACAGATTTTAGAGGGAGTTCGTCTTCCTGGACGTCTCTGTTTCAGCTGACCTGAAGTGTGCATGAAAGCTGCTACTGCAGCCGCTGCACTTTGGTCATTAGTCTTAGTCAAATTAGCCTTAGTCAAAATTAAAATTTCCTGATTCAGCAAGTAAAGTAGAGCATCAATCAGAGCTCGTACAAGAAGCTGAAAGGCAAAACTGAGAGCAAGCGCAGCTCAATTCGAGTGTTAAAGTTAAATGTGAGACAGTAACCAAGACATAAAGAAAGATCTCTCTCTCGCTCTCTCTCTCTCTCTCTCTCTCTCTCTCTCTCTCTCTCTCCTCTCTTACACGCCCACACACACTCTGTCATATGTCATCATCAGGTAAATTAGCACAGTTTTTGCTTACATCTTGCCTGAAGTAGCAGAAATGTTAATATCTCCATGCAAAGCAATGCCATAAAATGATTAAAGCTCTTGTAATATGTAGGGGATCCTATTCTTTTTTTTTTGTCTTGCACAAATCGGGCTCAGTGCAGTGGGAACAGACTAATTTGAAGTGCAGCACACCTCAGCATTATTTCTCCAATTCTCCACCTGAGAAATTTTAGATTTCTCTGCATGTTTTCATATTAAAACTGTGAGTTCTGTGTTATCTTTATTTATTTATTATCTGCGTATTTTCTGATTACATTGGTTCACCATGGAGACTCACAAAGAACCATAATCAAAAGCCTGCTCTTTGATCTGTTTGCCTCAAATATAAGCTTTGATTTCAGATTCATACTACATTATAAATGGGTTAACATCAGTGAGGCCTTTTTCTCTTTAAAGCTCACTGTCTGATTATGTTTGTGTTTACTGCACGGAATTTCAATACACCGCAGTTTGGAAAATATCATCCATCCGTTCTGTATCTGGTGCTGTAATCCTAACACACTCCGCTTTGTCTCCGTTTCTGAGCAGGTGAGCACAAATCGGAGCAGACCGACTCCTCCCACCCCAACAACAACGGCCCTGTGGAGCACGTTCAAAACCCGCAGGACTCCCAGCACCCTGCTGACGGCTGGGCCGAGCCCGGGGAGCAGGACGCCGACGACGAGGCAGCGGAGGACACGGACGATACCAGGTCAGTTGGCGGCGGCGGCATGGGTTTTCTGTTTTTGAGATGTTTATGAGGTTTGGAAGCTGTGGAGTCATCGTGTGGGCCATCTGGGTTTGTTTTGAACATGTTTTTGTTTGTTTTGTTATATATCTACTTGTCGAAATAACCACCACTTCCTGTAGAATCAGTGTTGGTGTTGATGTGTCATTCAGCGCTGAATTGCAGTGATATATAGATGGACAAATTTTTTATTTCAGTTTCAATAATACAGTTAAAGTTGCTAATCAAGTTTACCTTCTCTAATCGAAGGAACCAAAATCTGGGAGGGTAAAAAAAAAAAATCCCATCTCTGTATTTGTTTACGTTTATATGAAATGATTTTTATTAATGATCAACCTGACTCTAACCCTTGTCGCAGCTCCCTGACCTCATCAGCCAGCTCCACGGCCTCCTCTCAGAGCGGCGGGCTGGGGACCAACCGCAAGAAGAGCATCCCACTCTCCATCCGCAACCTGAAGAGGAAGCACAAGAAGAAGAGGACCAAGTTCTCCCGCGAGTTCAAGCCCGGTGATCGGTGGGTAAACAGGGAAGAGGGAGGTGAGGGGGGGGGGCATTATCTCCACTTTGTCACCAGATTCAGCGTCTTTTCAGACGACTCTGGGAGTTTTATTTCTCTGAAGTGGCTTGCAACAACAGAACAGTGTTAATGTGTTGAGCCCCGGAGCGTTTCAAGACAAATGCACAGAGCCGTGGAATGAGGAGATAAAATATACATATCAAGGCCATGATTAAGTCATTTGTGTACATGAGATACAATTCAGTGCTTCATTTTAATTAAATCTTTTCCATATTTTGGTTCATTTGTGCGTGTGAGATAAATGCAACAAAAGGGAGAGTCATCAGACCAGTACTGATTGGTTATACAGACTTTGTTTGGTATTTGATCCTGGTCTCACAATCACCAGGATGTTGTCAATAGGATGTTCAAGTAAAAGGGAGGGTTACTGATATGTTTAAAACCATAGTCCAAACACTGATTCAGAACAATTAAAAAAAAAACAAAAAAAAAGAAATTGGAAAATTCCAATTAAAGGGGGACTAATCAAAATTGCCGTGGGTTGATTTAAGTCAGGAGTTTTAAGTAAGTTTAAAAAAAGGCAGGGGGCAAGAGAATGTAATTTGATGGCTGAGTCTACATGGTTCTCATTGTTGGACCATCTCTCTGATAGATTATGTGCTTATTCAGTGTTTTTATCAGATATTCTATATATTCTTTTCTCTGCTCATTGGACTTCAGTGCTGTACAGTTCAGTATAATTGATGCCAATCGGTGCATTTTGCTTGTCAAATTCAAAAATGTCTGAGTCCTTCACATACAGTATTCTCCCTCTGACTGTAGGAAATCTTCACATGCACAGCAGTGTGTGATGTCATCTGCCACATTTCAGCAGCCAGTAGCTTCTCTCCGTCGTCCACACTTTGTCTCTCACTCGTCTCTCTCATTGTCCAAAGGCTCATCATGCAGTGTCAGTCTGTCTGGCAAGTGCTGCTCAGACTTCTCAGCTCCCACACAGAAAGCATCTCAGTGCCGACTGCTGATAGTGTCATTTCCTCAACCACAGACTGTCTCACACACACACACACACACACACACACTCAGCTTACAAAACACTGTGCACACTCTTTCTTGTTGTTTGACTTAAAAACACACCGCGAGAAAACATGTACATCTTCGCTTCTTCATGTAAAAACAGTTTCTTTGGCAGCTGTTTAGTTAAGATTAAAGGTTTCTGAGATAAAACCACTAAAAATCTCCCCAGTGTGCATGAAGCTGAGAAGATATGCATCATGCAGTCGGTGCATCCCGATGATTAAAAAACAGACGCCCACAAGCGCGCCGAAGCTGCAGAAGACGACGAAACAGAAAGGTCGGCTCGTGGGAATGAGATGGCACGAGAGCTTGGCATGGAGGCAGGGCGGAGTGACGGGGGGATGATTTAGGGATTGTCGGGAACGAGGGAATGAGAGGGAAGATAGATGGAGGGACAGAAGCCGCCGCATGCCAAGGAGGGAAATGGGTTGTAAAGGCCGGGTGAAGACAAATGGGCCTGGAGATAAGACGGGATTTTGTCAAGAAAGAGAGACAAAGATCTCCGTGTGTGAGAGGGAACAATGAGAATTGATTCATCTGGGTGGTGGAGGGTGTAAATTAGTTCCTCTCTGCCATGAAAATCCCTTTTTATGAACATTTAGCAGGTCTTGTATCTCTGCTGTGGATGGGGGCAAAGTAGCAAAGATGTCCTCCCTCAATTTTTCATTCATTCATGTTTATTTATTTATTTGTTTGATTCAGGGGACAAAAAGTATGCAAACACACGTGGAAAATGTCCTCACATAATAATAGAAAAGGCGCAGCTTTTGGTTTTAGCTGTGATCCCCGATGTTCTACCAGTTCTTGTCATATCGTCCCTACAGGGCTAATCAGATATAGAAGGTGAGATTTATTCTTCCTAGTTAGTTGCCTGTGGAAAATAAAAACATTGTCTGCTGTTTTCAGATGTTGATGCCTTTTGTTTTTGTGTAGGATGAATTGAGTAGTAATTAATCACACAGTTGTTGAACGAGTAGGAAGTGGGCTGCCACCACACAGGACTGTAACAGTTTGCCCTTCTCACGGTTTCGGTTTCTACTTCAGTTTTTAGACCACAGTTTGAATCGCGTTCTGGCTTGAAAAAAAAAAAACTGACTCAGGATTGAAGTTTTTTCAGAGGCAGAAAGCTTTTGTGTGCTGCTCGTGGAAAAGTCAGTTGTTGGGTTTTGTATTATTTCTGAAGCAGTGCTGAATGTTCTACAAATACTACAATACAAATACTGTATGTACACTATAATTTTGCATTTTAAAGAACCATGATGAGGAAAAAAAAACATGGTTCACCACACTTCTATGATTCAGTAAAGTGCAGAATCGCTTTTTTGCTCTTGGAAAAAAATAAAAAAACACCTGTTTTGTTTTGTGTGTGTGTGCGTGTGTGTTCCTGCAGGGTGGCAGTGGAGGTGGTGTCTACTAAGACGTCTGCTGATGTGATGTGGAAGGACGGCCGGGTGGAGAAGGGGATCCGCTCCAACGACCTCATCCCCATCCAGCACCTGGACGGCCACGAGTTTTGTCCCGGGGACTTTGTAGTTGACAAAAGACGTAAGGAGACGTGAATTTACAAATTCCATTTTATTTTATTTTTTGGTAGCACTTAGATGTTGTTTTGAATGTTAATATTCAACACAGAATCAGTTTTGTTTCCCAATTCAGTGCAGATACTTAACATCGTATCAAAATGTCCAATGTAAATATTCAACTTAGTATCAGTAGACTGTCAGTAGACTTTTAACTTTGATACAAAGTTGATACAAAGTTGATACTAATATTAACACTGGAAAGAAAGTGCTAGCTTGTTTTGTTCCATTTCTTTTTATTTTTTGGGGATACAGAAGATGTAGCAAGTGTCAGATCCTCGTCGCTGAGGACTGTGATGAGTTTTATATAGGCCACTCAGCCGCCTATTTAGGCCATCTGCTGAAAGTATGCCAAACTTACATACATGTGTGTGTATGTGTGTGTGAAGTGGACTGAAAATGTTGCGATTCACTTTCAGCCTGTAGTGGCTTTTTACAGTCAAGCAAAGTGTGTTATCTGTCTGTATACATGTCTGTGGTGTTAATGAGCAGATGGGAGGCTTATGTGCATCTTTTTGGTGTATCCACTTAAGTAACACTCCTTGTGTGTATGTGTGTGTATGTGTGTGTATGTGTGTGTGTGTTTGGGTGCCTCATTGCGCCACCAGCCCAAGCCCTCCAAGACCCAGGAGTATATGGCGTGATCCAGTCTGGCGATCACAAGGGCAGAACATGTGCCGTCAAGTGGATCAAACTCAACTCCTCCAGCGATGACGTGGAGGTCAGTCAAGAAGACATGACATTGCTGTGTGTGTGTGTGTGTGTGTGTTTGCTGTAGAAAGAGTATTCTATTTTTGAGAGGGCGAGTGCATGTGTGTGAGAAAAAGAGAGAGACAAAGACAGAATGGCAGTGTAATAAGAGAGAGGAGGGTGGTAAGTGCAAGTAGGGTATACACTGTGTTGTTACCATGGCAACCTGGCTACGGTGCTTTGTACGCCATCAGGAGAGGGTTATTATGTTGTGATACCTGGCTGTTTTATATAGTCATTCAAGGTCGCAGAGGAAATGGATTGAGCCTGGCAATCAGGGATTGTGTGTGTGTGTGTTTGAAATCCAGGTGATAGGTGAGGAGGAGGATGTCAGCGTGTACGACATCGCCGACCACCCGGATTTCCATTTCCGCACCACTGACATCGTCATCAGAATATGGAACTCTGAGAACGGACAGACCAACGACTGTGAGAACGAGGTGAGAAAACGACACAATGACGTCTGTTCTCCCGTGAATCAGACTTGCATGTGCTATAACGGGCTTTCTGCGTCCTGCCGTGCGTCGACTGTTAGTTATCGGCCTGCTTTTGGAGATTCTGTGGTAGATTGGAAAGATCGTTTACAGCAAAGCATGGCAAAGAGGATTTTTTTTTATTGCTTGCCAAATGTACATAAGCAGAAGTAAACATGTAAACAAAGACACACTAGACAGAGGCGAGCAAGCATTTGAGATGAAAGGGAAGAACAATAAATGAATGCACAGTAATAACAACAGTGTATGAGTGAAATATTTCATTTCATTTTGTTTATTTATTTGCACATATAAAGAGTAAAATGAATAACAGCAAAAAAGTGATTTATTTTTTGGAATATACACAGAATTTAGGGAAGTGCAGGAGACCAAAAAGCCCATTCAAGGCTGCCAAGGCGGTCAAACAATACAACTGACAGAGAACATAATACAAGCCGCACACACTATCAAACAAACAGTGTTTTGTTCCAATTTAAGCATCAAAGCAGAAATACACAGGCAAGAAACAAAACAACCTGCATATTCATTAAAGGGCAAATAAACCAGAGGGATTTTGATGCATTTTGCTCAGTCATCTTCCAGTAACTGAGATTAATAACTAATTGGAAGTGAGCATTTTAATATAGTCATTAGTAATTGGTGTCCACTCATCAAGGGAGGGAAATTAGCTGAACGTTATCAGAACATAATTGCTGTATTCAAAAAGAACGTGTTCCATTTAGAAGTAAACCGGTTTTCTCATTACTGATTGGCTTTTAAGATGCAATCCAGTAATTCTCCAGACTCAAGATAAATCTGCAATGCCCCGTACGTGACGCTCCCATGCAAGGCTGTATTTTTTTTACATAATCGTCTCAAGTGCGCTGCTGGTTGTTTGTGACGTTGTCCTCTGCGTCGACTCTCCTCCCAGACGTCGGTGGGCCAGGTGTCCAGGGTCGACGTGAGCAGCAAGGTGGAGGTGGTGTGGGCCGATAACTCCATGACCATCGTCCTACCACAGGTGAACTGTTTGTCTTTTTCCACACAAAGCATCATTTTGACATTATGAGTGTGAAGGTTTTCGGGCAAAATATCAATAATGTATCGATGGATATAAGACCAGATGTCTTGGATTTTATATATTATAATATTTTGATTATGCATAAGTATTTCCTGGTTGTCTGTACTACATTACAGTAAAAGGATGCAACTTCATATGAACTTATTAGACTGCTCCAGCTGTTTCCCTCTACCTGCTTGGTTATTATATCTGCATTATTAATGATTGTTTATCGGAAATCTCAACCATACAATATTAATATCACAATATTAATATCCAGGTATTTGATTAAAGATATTGTGATACTTGATTTTGTCGTATCGCCGAGCACTAGTACATTGGTGATGCTGAGTCATCTGCAGTTTTCCTGTATATACCAACATGCTGGTACCTTTTACAAGAGGGTATAATTTAGTATAATTATGGTCGCAGTGGTGATGTGATAAAATGCGAGTTGTTTGTTTTGCAGCACCTCTACAACGTGGAGTCTGAGATCGAGGAGACGGACTACGACTCGGTGGAGGAGACCAGCAGCGGCCTGTCCACCGAGGAGTGGGAGGACGAGAGCGACAGCTGGGAGACGGACAATGGCGTCACCACCGAGGACGACGGCCACGTCAACAACGCCGACGTCACCGCCACGGCGACCCCGGCCCCGACGCCCACGGGCTCCACGCCATTCATCATCCCCCCGGAGGAAGGCAGCAAAGCCGGGGTCACCAGCCCCAGCAAGGAGGAGGGAGAGGGCGCCGCGGCTGTCGCTACCCCTGTGTCGGGAGAAGGTGGAGACTTCCATCAAAAAGCATTGTTTCATTTGGTTGATGTTTTAATTGACCTTTGACATCTTGTTGTTGTGTGATTAAGCTGGTAAAACATTGACTAAAGGGTTTCTGTACATGACGGCACTATGTAAAGAAAATATTGAATTTGTAACACGAGTCACATAAGCTCTAACTCATTTTGAAATCCAAAACATCCATTATTGGAGCATCAAAAGTCTGTGGGCTCTGTTGTAGATACAGGTAGCTGATTACTGAAGTCTTTCAGAAACAAGAGAACAGGAGGGAAAAATAAAAGTACACAGGGAGGAAAGGAAGAGGGGACAGAAAGAGAGAAGAAAGGAAAAAGGAAAAAGGAAAAAAGACAAATATTTAACAGTTAATACAGAACAGAGAACACTACCCCCTTGGTGCCAGTGAAGGTGGTGCCAGGCTCTGTGTATTAAAGGGGTGTCTGTCAGTTTATGATGGCTATTAGTTTGGATACAGAGAGAGAGAGATGCTGATGTGCAGCCCAGAGCCTCTTTATCAGGATGTATGTAGGGACAACTGCTGCATTCATTTGTTGCTACACACTCATAATCTCAATATGTGTGTGTGCAGGAATCACTCCAGGCGGGGCAGTCGACGGAGCGGACAAGCCCAGCAAGGAGGGCGCCTCGCGGGGCTTCAGGGAGCTGAAAGAGGCCCTTAAGATCCTGGAGAGCCTGAAGAACATGACGGTGGAGCAGCTCTGGACCGGCGGTTCGCCGACCTCGCCGACCTCAGCCGAACCCGCGTCGACCGCGAACATCGCGAGCTCGGCGACGCCCACCGCCCCTGAGAAACCGACCAAGGAGAAGCGCTTTTTGGACGACATCAAGAAGCTGCAGGAGAACCTGAGGAAGACGCTGGATAACGTGGCCATCGTGGAGGAGGAGAAGATGGAGGCGGTGGTGGAGGCGGGAGGGAGTGGAGGAGCAGGGACAGAGGTGTGTTTGAAAGGGAACGTGCAATAGTGCAAAAGTCTTAAAAGCTTTAATTAGCTGTCTGTAACATTCCTTGTGATTAATTCTCCTTTTTTGCTCGCTTGACATATTCTGTGCACAAATCTGACACTGCCTTCCTGAGTAAAAACAACAAAATTATTACAAGTCACTAAATGAGTTCAACACAAGCCTTGCCGTTCCTTGTGATTAGACTCTGTCTTCACCTTCCAGGCAGAGCGAGCCGGGGAAGAGCGGCCCCAGCAGGAGCCCCAGACACCAGTGGGTGGACCCGAGTGGCCCAGTGACACACCAGTGCTGTGCCAGCAGAGCGGCGGCAAGCCGGGCGTCACCTTCACCAGCGCCAAGGGAGAGGTGTTCTCTGTGCTGGAGTGGGCACCAGGTGAGAGAGGGGGCGCACAGACACCTCCTTCTTTACTTCCCTCCTTCTGTCTTTCTGCCCTTCATTCAGTCTGCTCCTCCATGCCTCCTTTGATCCCCCTCTCTCTCCCTCTTCTCCTCTTTCCTGAACCTCTTAGGTAATCTCTGCTATCTGCTTAATTGGATAAGGAAAAACACGATCACCAAAGCAGATAACCCGTTCTATCTAAATTGACATCGAGCTTCCCCGGTCAGAAGCCGGACTATCTGATCCATATATCATATCTCTTACAGCTCAAGAGTCTTGAATTAGAACGTGAGCAAAGTCCTTCAAAGTCCTCAAATAAACTCCTGCAGATGCTGCTACAGGAGCTGCAGCAGTCGGATACACAAACTGTTTCTGACATGTTGTATCACTGACATCAGTGTCTTTGTTGCTTCAGATCTCACTGGGGTTATGTTCAGCTCATTTATTTGTGTTGCAGAGTTTAAGAAAGACAAATTGTCTTCTTTCAAAGTGATAGTGTAAGGCTAAGCACAGAAAGTTTCTTGACTGACTTCCACGAGGATAAAAAGTCCCCAAGTTTCCTCATTACCATGAAAGACTGTCTCTACCTCCTATTGCTATTCTGTAATCATACCTGCCTGCCTGTTTCTGTCCGACACACACACACACACACACACACACACACACACACACTTAGATGAATGCCCACCTAGGCTGAGATGTTTGTCTGAGTTATGCTGTCTGTCTGTATTGCTATTCAGTGACCGTCTCTGTCTGCCTTCTCTTTTCTGTCCCAGACACACACACATTTAAGAAAATGGAGTTCCAGCCAGCGGAGGCGAAGAAGTTCTTCAGCACAGTGAGGAAGGAGATGGCTCTGCTGGCGACCTCGCTGCCTGATGGCATCATGGTCAAAACCTTTGAAGATCGAATGGTTCGTTCCTCACCATTAATGCACAGTTAAAAAGTACCATGCACTCCTTTCACATTGAGTTTACCAGAAGCAAAACAAAGCTTAATTTTGTTAAACAATTGTCCTAACAGAACCGCCTCCACTCGTTTGTTTATGGTAATTATTCACAGGTATCACACAAAATTTGGCAATGATGTGTTGATGTTCAAAAATGATACATGCAGCACCTTTTATAAACAGTGCATGGGTTAAAATTACTTCATTACCTCCTTTCTTTCCTTTCCATTCAAAGAACCTGCACTCAGCCATGATCACTGCTTTGTTGTGACATCAGATCAACACAGTTCTCCTTCGTTAATCTCAATCTTGCACATCAAACAATCTCCAAGATTAAAATAACACTGCATGTGTCAAAATGTTTTGTCTCTCCAACACAGGACCTGTTCTCGGCTCTGATCAAGGGGCCGACTCGTACGCCCTACGAGGACGGCCTGTTCCTGTTCGACATCCAGCTGCCCAACATCTACCCCGCTGTGCCGCCTCTGTTCCGCTACCTGTCCCAGTGCAGCGGCCGCCTCAACCCCAACCTCTACGACAACGGCAAGGTCTGCGTCAGTCTGCTGGGCACCTGGATTGGCAAGGTGGGTGTTGACCTGCGATTTTACAGATGTGGAGCAGATTTGGCAGAGAGCGGCTTTGAGGAAATCAGGGTCATGTTTTTCCCTCGGTATTGATAGAGGTGACTTTAATCACTAGATAGAGTGACTGTATGTAAAATTTCTCCACTGACCTTATTTCAAAGGCACACTGACAACTTGGGGATTCACAGTACATACTGGTGCACAGAGCAGAAAGTGCAGGACACACTCTGGATAGAAGACAACAACTTGTGTATGTGACTTCTGATCCACCATTGGTCAGCTGCGTGTTGGAGTTTCCTCATTGGCCGTTGCTCTTTCAAAATGAATCAGCGAGAACAGTTTCCTATAACGTCCTCAGGGAACGTTGCATCTACATTAAATTATGATACTCCAACAGGTTTGATCATTTTTGGGAGAGGGGGTAAGTGCTGGCTCTCAAAGCGCTTATTTTCCCCCCTCTCCCGGTCTTTTTTTTTCTTCTTGTTTTATCACTGGCATTGACTCATACTCATTCCAAATTCATTGCACACTAAGAATGGAATATACATATACATACACGGTCTAGCTAGGTTTTGACCTGCTCTTGTCAAGGGACTATTTGTTGACTTCCTCTGAATATTAAGAATTTGAGGAACATAATCTCTCACCTTGTCCAATCCTTTGCAATGCATGCTGTGTCCTTTTTTTTTTGAATTGTTAAATCTCACTTGCTGTCCTGGCTAACAAAGAGGCTCCAAACAAAAAGACATGGATGCAGTAATAAAGTGAGGCGACATGGTTGTTAGGGATTATTTCCAGGCACAGACGTCCATTTCTTGTTGTGGCTGTCGTGTGATTGACAGTAAGCAGAGTGTTGCGTAATGCGTGCACTGATATGAGAAAGCTCACCTCAGGCACAATGAATAACTCCTCTGACGGTAGGAAACAAACCCTGATATCTGCAACTCAGTAGGAATAATGTAAAGGAGAAGGGAAAAGAATGAGCACAAGTTCCCACTTAAACGCTGTGAGGGGACCCAGCAGAATCAGGCCTGTGACCCATTTTGAGTGCTGACCTTTAGTTAAAGAAACAGCTTGGGAATGTGTAGAAACATGCCATGACGGGGTTAATGGCCTGTTTGAACCAGCTTGAATCTTAAATGTGTCATCAGACCTTGCACCTAAAATCCAGTGCATGCACAATTCTAATGAATTCTAGTGTCATTTTCAAAGATCTTTTCACTTTGAAATGTTTTGTAAGCTACTGCACCATCTGCTGGGCAGAGGAAACACCTAGCGTGTGTCTGTTATTTGCACAGTGCCAGCATGCATTTCTCTCACGCTAATGTTGGTTTGATTTTGTGGTGGTGATGTGATCCACAGGGCACTGAGAGATGGACCAGCAAGTCCAGTCTGCTGCAGGTCCTGATCTCCATACAAGGTGAGCACAAACACACACTGCACAAACACTTTGCTCTCTGCAGCACAACTATGTTTTATTCATGTGCTCATTTGCTCAGATGGGCTTCAGCTGCAGTGTGTTGCGCACAGTCACTCTAAATATATCTGTCTGAAAAAGACGTTACACTGCTTCCATTAAGTTTATCTGCAGCTCGGTCCTCCAGACAAATCGAGTTCAGGATTTTGTTTCAGCGTTGTTTCTAGTTGCACAACATCAATGCCTTACTGTCTCAGGACCGAGGCCTGCAAATTGGATCCAAATGTACAGTACAGTAAATTCATGTTCCTCATCTCCTGGCCAGATGTTTGTCAAAGTGCCTGAAACCACGCGGTGAAATAACATTAACATTCTGAACCCGCTGCTGCTTTTGGATGGCATGATGGGGTTTGACTGAGTTTCTCGGACTTCTGGGTCATGAATCGTGCTTGGCACAAAAAGGATTATGTAAACAGAGTAACTTTGAAAAAATTAAAAGAGACCAGAATTTTGGTTTTGAGGCTTTCACATTACTGGGGAGCTCTGTTTCTTTGCTTCCCACCTCAATTTCTTCTGGTCAGCCCTAGATTGTCACATATCAAGCTTAAAGGATTACAACTAAATACAGCTTTTTAGCTTTTTAAACATATGTTAGACATTATAAAAGTATAATATTCTTAAAGCCCTGTGAATAGCCCTCTAATTCTATATATTCACTATTACTCTATATGAGCTTGTAAACAGGCCTTCTATGAAATTCCTGACATAGAATAGTGCCGCCTTGTTGCTAAATGTTGTTTAGTTTGTCTCATTATATAATTCAGTTGCTATAGCAGCTTCAAAACTGTCTTAAAAATCTATTTTGTGTGATTCTCATCAGGGAGCTCTACTTCATGTTTGACATGTTTGACTTTGATTTGCCAGGCCTCAAATTTTACTTAATGTAACGAACTGTTCAGAAATGTAGCATTTTGCATGTGTATGTGTGTTTCTTCCCCTCAGGCCTAATCCTGGTCAATGAGCCCTACTATAATGAGGCCGGCTTCGACAGTGACCGAGGCCTGCAGGAAGGCTACGAGAACAGCCGCTGCTACAATGAGATGGCCCTGATCAAGATGGTCCAGTCCATGATGCAGCTCCTGCAGAGTCCAGTGGAAGTCTTCAGCCAGGAGATTCAGGAGCATTTCATTTCCAGCGGCTGGCGGCTCGTCCACCGTCTGGAGGCCTGGCTGGAGCTGCACGAGGCCGCTGAGAGAGGACAGGCAGCGCAGGCCACCACCCGGGCTCATCCCTCCAAGGACAGGCCTCCGTCTGTGGAGCCCCTGGACGAGCAGCTGCCTCTTGGGTCGGGGCCGTTGGCGGTTTCCCACAGCAGCCCTAATAAGCCAGGGGAGGAGAGGGTGACAGGAGCAGGTGGTGCAAGTATTGTGGAGGAGGAGCTGGAGGACTCGGGGCTGAGCCCTTCCACCACGGCACTTTCTCAGCAGGAGCTGAGCCAGAACTCGGACTGTGATGGCGCCCAGGCCATCAGTTCCCCGGGGTTAGAAACCGGGAGTGGTTCCGCCGCAGTCGCCGGTTCAGGTGCTCGTGGCGGGGCGGCAGAATCGGGCTCTGCCGTTGCAGGGGGAGGGGCGGGATCCACAGGAGGCCAGCCCGCGGTGCGACCAAAGAAACGGAGAAAGAGCTACCGGAGTTTCCTCCCGGAGCGCAGCGGCTACCCAGACATCGGCTTCCCGCTCTTCCCGCTTTCCAAGGGGTTCGTGAAGAGCGTTCGAGGTGTGCTGCTCCAGTACCGAGCTGCGCTGGCCGCCGCTGGCATCCCTGAGCACACCGAGGACAAGTAAGTGCCTCCCCACAGTTTCCCCACCTCCCCCCACCGCACCGTTCCCCTCTGTCTTCGCTCCACCTCCTCTACTTCTTCATCCGCCTCAATCCACGGAGG
>OMLF01015443.1:0-10725 GCA_900302615.1 Holocentrus rufus
ATAAGTTCTATCTTAGTAGCTTGCTGTGGGTTACAGTACACTGAAATAACATTACACAGTTATGATAATCAAATCTGCCTCAATTCTAAGCTAAAACAGCTGTATGCTAATTTGTATAATAGCAAGAATGATGCACACTGTAATGGCCAGCATATGCTAAACAGACCGCCCTGTGTCCTGTCATATGTTACACAACCAACATTGTAAAGGATATCTGTCTTTAACCACATTAACCGCATTGCAGTGTATGTGCTTCCATCCCGTAACTGCAGATGTCTGATGGTGGCCAACATGTTGGCTTGTTTGTGGAAGCAGACATTCAGTCAAAGACTTGGAGGCAAGGGCTTAAAGACATACTCCAAAATGTTGGGCTAAATACCCTTTTTCCAACTGAGACAACATGTTTGATACCATTTTCACCTCTGTATGTCCACTGGTTCGGTTCCTATGGTTAGAATTTCGTGTTAGCTTAGCATAAAGACTTGAAGTCTACAGAAGTCATTAGCCTAACTTCGTCAATGTCAAAAAATAAATCTTACAGCAAGTCTGAAGCTGTCTTATTTACACAATGTATCATGTAAATTTGAAATACACATCTCTCAACACATTTTCTAATCTAAGACGTGTTTCAAATAGACATGATACATTTGTTTTTGTTTTTTTACTTTAATGGAACTAGGCTAATGACTCCTATAGATTTGAAGTATTTATGCTAAGCTAACATGGAATGCTACCCATAGGAACCGAACCAGTAGATGTACGGAGGTGAAAATAGTATTGCTACACTGGAATTTAATGAAATTCATATCTCTGTTTTTTAGTTAGTTAGTTTAAGCAATGAAACTAGTTAGTTTAAGTTTGAGGGAGTTCCTACCTGAACTCCCTCATTCAGGTCTACACCCCCTCCCGCTCACTACGCTCGGCCAGGGCATAAGCGCCTGGTGCTGCCGCCACAACAATGCCCTAAGTCTCTAGCCAGACTCTTCTCTTCTGTGATCCCTCGGTAGTGGAATGAGTTACCAAACTCCGTTCAATCCGCAGAGTCCATCTCAATCTTTAAGAAAAGACTAAAGACCAAACCCTTTAGTGAATACCTTCTCACCTGATGGACCATGTAATCTGAACAAAAACTTAATTTAAAAAAAAAAAGAAAAAAACTCTCTATTCATCTATGCACTCTATTCATCTATGCACTCTATGCATCGTCTTGTAGCACTGCATCACAGCAGCCATATCCTGCTGGGCCAGAGCTTAGCTTTGTAGCACTTACTCTCGTCGTTGTCTCTAACTAGTACCTTGCTTGTGTTGTATTAAAATCTCATGTGCATCACTTTGGATAAAAGTGTCTGCTAAATGCAAGTTGTAACTGTAAGCTACTACACAACACTTTCACATGAATAAATGTACATTTTCCCACTCTCTGTCCCAACTAGTATAACACAACAGTGATTAAACCAATAGCCATTTTGTGAGAGCTTCATTATTTGCAGCTGCTCTGGTGTCAGGTGGGTCATTCCTAGGAAAAATCTTCTGGCACACAGGAATAAATGAGTTTTAATTTTCCAGCAGCAGCAACAGTGGTTTGTTTGGAATAAACAGAAGAAGAACTGGGCAGTTAGCATGAGCAGAGGCCACACTAACAAGTGATCACTCAGAAAATAATGCAGTGTGAAAACGCTACAGCAATGAATGCTTTAGCACCACAGACGGAAGCAGACTAACAAAAAGAGAGGTACTCACAAATGACCTCTTCAAGCTCAGTTTAAGTAAGGTATGTCTTTTCACATCTCTAACATCTGTGTACACCTGCTTGTGAAAAACTGAATGGAATCTATGCATGAGTCTATTGATATACCTATAAGTGATAAGATATATATAAACTATAAGCAAGCTATTTTCTTAACTCAAGTTCTAGTCTAGTATTGATTGGGTCAGGTTACTTTGAAATGTAGTCAGCTGAATTGAATTGAATATAAATGACATGCCATTTTTGCAATTAGTAACATAATCCATTGGATTACAAAAAAATGCAATCTAATCTGGATACTTCTGGATTATTTTTGGATTACTTCAAAATTAAACATTGAAAATATTGTGTTATCAAAAAACAAAAATGGATGCAGCTACAAAAATTTGAGTTCCATAGATATAATGTTTCCTCTTTCAATGCAAATAAAATGCATTTTGCATATTCAGCATTTACAGTTAAACAAACCAAGTTCTTCAGATTTGAAGCATTTTTTTCATACTCTGATTACGTAATCCTGATTACATGTAATCCATTACTAGGCTACTCAACCCTGGTACTAGGCTTATCATAATGAACATAAATCATCTGATGTTTTGCGCTGTTCAGTCAGTCACATGCTAGTGAAGCTAGGGTCATTTCATTGAATGGCTTACTTCTAAGCTCTCTTCAAACAGCATTGGCTACAAATTATACCATCAGAGCAGATCTGACCTGAATTATAACGTGCTTGCAGTCAAGCATGTTATAATTCAAGCATGATAAGGCTAAATATGTACAACAAGCAAGCAACCAGGCTGCTAACTTCATTAAAACATTCTCTGCATTTAAGCATCAATATTTTACTTAAATATTTTTCCATTTTATTCCAACTGCACTGCAACACAGTAACTGGCATCACACAGCCAGTTCTGTGCAAGAAAACATTCATTTGGACCTTTTGCTGGACCTTTGACCGTAATCTGTTCTTGTAGTCTCCATCTTTCGTAAATATAACTGAATGTCATTCTATACTAAAATATAGTAATGTTCTTGACTACTTTCTAAAAGCAGTGTTTTGATATTCTTCTTTGTGTCATGGTGTTTTGAAAGAAATTTAAGTTCTTTTGAACGTAGCTATTAGTTTGGTGAGCTCCCATTTCAAAGTATTTTCCAAAGACCGCTAATAGGCTCCTTACCACTGCATAACTCATTTCACCAGGATTTACCAGAATCCAATTATGCCTCCATGAACCAGGCTGAACATTTTGTTTGGATGCTGCTCATATGCACCAACAGTACCACGGTTTGAACTTTCTCTTACTCGGGTTTATTTTCATTCGCATCCCTTAAAAACTGGTGTGCTTGTGTTTGTTATCCAAGAAACAGTGTGTAGCTGAACATAGCAACCCAAACAGCCACGAGGCATTTTCATTTTCGTGGCTGTCTGAAGGCAAAAGACCAGTTTGGAACAGGGGAAATACCAGGTAAACCGCTGAAGTGAAGTATAGGGCATTGAACTACCATGAGTTACTTCATCATGCCTTGGCAGAGATTCTGCAAGCCTTATGAACTCTGCTGGAGGGATAAAACACCAAGAAATTCTATCATTGGGTGTTTTTTTACGTGTGGCTGCAGAAAATGCCATCTCAGATGCCACTTGAGTATTTCTCATAAATGCTGAATTGGTTGGATAAAGTGACTGGGGCAGCATGGTGTATGATTTAGATTGTTTTTGTTCTCATAGCACCATTCAGTGACCACTCATGGCCTGTGGATGGGGCAGAAGTGATGATCCCAGGTTGAGTGCATTCGCTCAGAATTGCTTTGTGTTTATTGGCATTTACTTTGCCCTCTAAGGTTTTCAGTGGGCCTAAACCATGCCAGGAAAATCCACTACATACCATGGCAGAATCTGCCATAATCCCTCACCTATTACCACAGAGCACAATGTCTCTCTATTAACAGGTGTATGGGCCTGTGGTTGAGCCAGGAATCTTTAAATGTGGTCAGGTCCCATAATGGATTGAGGTCACTTCTGTTAAATCTTCACATCTTCATCTGTCAGGTAAATTTAGATGATGCTGGTAAGTTCTCTACTAGCCACACTGGCACATGCCAACCACTGAAGGCTCTTTTCCACTTAGAGAATCGTATTTGGCTCGAAAAATAGAGCAACTGGTGCGTTTTGGAATCAAAGAGAAGCTGTGTGCCCTGAGGAGGAGACAGACATAGAAGAAGACAGAAAGGAGTGAGAGAGTAAGTAGCAGAGAGTTGTAGTTGCGAAAAGTCAGTGGGGTCAGAAGTCATATCCATCACCACTATCCTCTTTTTATTTTTTATTATTATAGGATGCCTTCGTTTAAACTGTCTCCAGTAAAAAGACTGTTGAAAATACCATTCTTACTGTTAATACATTTGTTGGCAGGTCTCTGGGTTTTAAACACCATATCATGTCACACCAGATCCAGGATCTGCTGTGAAATTCACTGTAAATATTAGGTCTAATTAGTTTGAGCACACCTGTTGGGCGTAGGCACATTTCAGCATCCCATTTCAACACGTTATTACAGACTTTTCCTGCCAAAATACTGGAAAAAGAGGGCTGTGGCTTTGTCTGACAAGAGCTATCATTTTTACTTGTGCTGCTGCCAGTTTCTAACAAATAAAATTTTGGACACCGCCATGAGGTTAATTAAGTTGTCCAGTAGTTGTATACGTTCTGGCCTTTAATGTGGGATCATTTAAGATATTTACCGACTATAGCACAGACCGGACACTGGATGGCGCACTAGGATCAATTGCAAAATTCTTCCTTGGCCAGCAGTCGTCGCTAAAACTGCAGTTTTCCTTACCCCAAATCAATCCCACAATCCCCACACACTGCTGGTGTATTCATTTGAATGGTAAAACTCTGAAAAGCTAGCGAAGTAATCTAGCTGGCATAGATGAGACATACAAGTTGCGGCTGAGTTTACACAGATTCGCGCTTTTTGGATTTCTACACTTGAGGAGACTTCAAGACGTTTCACAAAATGAAAGGGTTGGTATTTATGTGACGTTAGTGATGGAAATTGTGAAATTATTGTCTGAACTAAATTTATGAAGCCATATGTTTCCTGGGTTGGAGGCTAGCTAGCTAGCTAGCTAGCTTGTAGTAGCGGCCCAGGCAAGCTGTGCTACTGTTACGTCCCCTATACAGGTATCCTTGATAGTTAGCTAGCCGCCGTAGCTGGCTGGCTGCTGTAATGTTGATACAGGAAACTCAGTTTAATTATTACTGACGTAGAGAGGCGCAACATTTACTCTCTAGAGGTTGGTGCGCTAAATATTTGCTAAGTTGGGTTACTAACGTTGATCAACTGGTTGTGTGAATGTGACATTTGTTGCAGCTTACCAACTAAGTTAGCTAGCTAGCTAATGCTCGCATCGCCGTAGCCATTAGCCAACGCCTAAGGTGCTGTTTGTTTACAAACAGCTCCTTTGAGTATGTTTGCCTTTAGACAAGTCTCTGAGATGATGGCACACTGCAGCCGACTGCAGCATCTGGGACTGCAGGTGTCCCCCACACACTGCGTTACCCCAGCAATAGAGACTGAACTCGCCACTCGTGAATGCTAACGCTATGCTTCTGAACTTGAACTTGTCCCATAATTGTCTGCTGCCCCACAGTGTTCCATATTATGGCCGATAGAAAGTATGACTGGCAGCAGAGAGTCCTTACGTTCAACCAGAGTAAACCTCATGGCTTTCTGCGACCCAGCCTGCATCTCGCTGCTGAAAAGAACATGAAGCAGGTGGGTGAATCTGAAGAGTTAATACCATGGCTTCTTTTTTGTACATATTAACTGACTGAATTGTGTTTCAAATCCCTGTGATTACAAAGTGGAATAGTTGAGTTGCAGTCGTAGAGACTGTAGTGGTGGCCTTATCCCCTATCCTTTTGTTTTAGGTGGATATTTTAAATAAGGAAGAATTAGATAAGCACAGGTGAGTGTGATCCACATCTGTGGGAATCATCTAAACATGATCACTCATAATCACAATCTGTATCCCACAGATAGTCACTGTCAATCACTGGACCATCAAGGCACCTTTCCATAACCATGAGCACCTTGTCAGTGGCTATGAATATTATGTGTTGCCCTCCTGTTGCACCTTTTAATTTTGTCCCTTTTGACTTCACTCTTGGCAGATTTCAGGTGCCTTGCGGAGCACACGGTCCAGGCAAATTGAAACGAGTGTCGTCTTGCAAGAGGAAGGGTTGTCCGTCGGTGGGGGTGAGCTTAAAGCTGCACTGTCAGACGTCACGCGCAGGCCGGGCCCGTGACCCCGGCATGGCCAACAAAGAAAATGAGCTGACATGCTCCGGAGACATGCGGGGCGTTCACTTCAACAATGACAACTGTGGGCTCCCTGTGAACTCTGCAGAGACCTCCAAGATGGCAGGGGCCAGCTCCAAATACATTGACTTCACAGAGGTGGGGGGCAGAGTTGAACCTCACGCTTACATTGGAGAATTGGGCAACTTACTGCTTTTTCTGATGTGGAATACTCCTAAACCTGTGTAAATATTGGAACAATTAGTAATATGCATTGTTTGTTTTTCCACAGCTATCAAAGGACCATGAGGCTATGACTCATGTACTTTTTGGAAGGAATCTCCGATTAAATGTAGCTCTGACGTTGTGGCGACGTAATGCTAGTGAATTAGTGGCCTACCTAATCAGGTAAAAAAAAAATACTAAATACGATAACTACTGATTTGGCAGTCTTTGTTGTTCTTTCTAGCACATTAACCTGCTCTATCTTTGTGTTTTCTTCCCAGAATTCAAGACACAGGAGTGCTGCTTGACTGTCTGCCTGTCTTAACAAACAAGTGAGTCACAGCTGGGTGCTTTGCCGCTTCACCTGTAACTGTGCAGCTTTACCTATAATGGCTGAACTGCATAATTGAACGAGTCTGTTTTAAATAATGGTTAATAATAATAATCAGAATAATCATAATAATAGTAATTTAAATAATCTAAATAGTTTTATATGGTATGAAAATTATTTAAGGCTTCCTCTTAAAATGCAATACACCAGACATGAATGGACTTTTTTTTGTTTCTCTTCAGTCTTAAAGATGAAACGCCGTGTATTTCACTTGGCTGCTGTGTTGACCTTCTCCCGCAAGTGAAAGGGATTCTTGCCAGTAAATATGAAGAGTAAGTCTCCATGAAGAATTCCTTAACATGATCTCTGCCTCTCTTTTGAGATGATGTTTGAATCATGATCTGGTTTGTTTGTCTGCTGTTTACAGACACATAATGGTGGGTTTACACTGGGTTCAGTCCGTCATCAGGAAATGGTGGCCCGAACTTTCCACAAAAGACAAAACCCTGCAGGACAGTTGTTCAGAAGACAGGTGAGCACTGCATGCTGAAATACAGCAAAGAACACAACCTATCACATGTCCCAAGACCCTACAGATACAGCTATTGTTAGCCTTGGTCTTACCTTTCTAGTTTATACCATCATGTTGATTGACTCAGAAAATTGTAGAGATACATGCCTCTAGTTATCAGGGAGCGCAGGAGCAGAACCCAAAAAGACACCGTAACACAAATTTTGATGAGATTTGTTCAGCATGATGGCAAAAGCTGGAAAAATAAAGCACATTATCTGTGATGTAATATAAGAGCCTTCATGGAAACACTGTCACCCTACTGTTGGCTGTGTATGTTGATTTGACAGTATATTTTTCACTTTGACTTTCAAGTTTGTCTTGCCTTTCTGTGCAAGGACTAATATGTAAGAGCTGAGGTCAACCTGTATTTTGGCACTGTAAAAGATTTATTTACATTTGCAATGAATAATGGTTAAAATAACCAGTGTAGGATGCTGAATAAGAAGTCCAATAATGACGATTGTTATGTGAATAGATGACCATAAACATTGCTAATTACAAAACAAAAAAACATTGCTTTATTTCAATGAGAATGTACAAGGTAATTTCTATTTTGTTTGTTTTTGCACAGGAATGTTGAAGTCATGAAGCAGCGGCTGAAGGATTTGTGGAAGGAGGGAGCCCAGTTATGTTTAGTTCCAGGAACTACAGGAGATATGGCCAAGGTGAAAAGAAAATCATATCATAATATTTAGTAGGGTTTCAACCACAGGGGTCATCAGATTTAAATCGGGTTACCGGAACTGGGAAATGTGTAGATGAGGTGACATGTTTAGGAAATAATATACAGAATTTTAAAGCAATAGCTCAAATAATTTATGGAGACAAATCAACACCCTAGTAAAAAAAAAATGGTTTTCAAAACACTTACATTGAAATGTTAAAAAAATTAGTCCTCTAGGTTGTGCTGCATATAATGGAAACATTATGGAAATCTGGAAATATGTTAGAATCTTGTATGGATTATATATTGAAGGGAAAACAGGTTTATTTTGATGTGTGCAGAAAGGCTGTGAAGAAAAGTAACAGAATTCTACTTTGTGTTTCAGGCCATCGAGGCTTACCTATCACAACTGTGCTGACAGTTGTTGTCAATGTAGCACTGAGGATGTGACCACTACTGCCGCATCACGGCTGTGTTTTGAACTGATTAAAGGTGCCAGACAAATGGACTGGTTCATTTCTGCCACTCAAACCTCTTCACTGGGACTGAACTTGACAATTCAGGCAACTCCCTCGATTGGAGCTGGAGACAGTTAAGGAGGGCAAGAGAGCCTTTCTGCAAAAGAACAGGAAATGACTGCTTCACATTGAAGTGGATCGTCTTTTGAAGGGGCATGCGGCGTATCTCCATGAGACTGGGTCTGGGTCGCTTAATGAAGTGCCAAGCTCTTTCTCACCACACCACTCTTTGCCATGGAATGCAAATGCACTTGTGGATGTAATGAATGCCCCCCTGTTACGTTTTGCACCTGGGTTCTTATGAATCAAGAACTTGAAACTGCAACAGTCTTAAGTTATTAGAGCTCTTCTTGTTTTCATTTTGCCTCTTTGTATGTTTGACATTATCATTGTACAAATGGTGATTCTTTTAATCTTCTTTAAAATAAATTTGATAAAAATCAAAATGTGATTTCTCTTTGAAGTTTTGGATTGTGCAATACCGAAGACAGGTACAACAACCAAAGATGATGGTGAGATGATGGTATATATAGACTCACTCTCTCTCTCTATCTCTATCTCTCTCTCTCTACATATATACATGTTTGTGTATACACATGTATGTGTATATATATATGTGTATATGGATATAGATTTAGATATTAATTTTTTTGTGCATGTAGGCTACATGTTGCAGGGCAGGCTCAGAACAGAAAAAGACGTCAGCACAGCATACATTAGTCACTGTTTAAATTTCATTTAATATTTAATTGATTAATTAATTTAATATTTTTTAATAAAATGAAAGGCAGCGACATTCCTCCACTATAAACAGGTGCTGCCCCTGGTGCGCAGTGTTTTGGTTTACTGATCAAGCGTCTTTTCCGGGTTGTTCTGTCGTCGCTTTGTACAATAAAGCTTTTTGAAAAGTGACGTCATTATTTTCCGCAGCGACAGCTGATGCGAAGACCTGCCGCTCGTCATTCAACCTGCTCTTGAATACATGTTAACAAATATATATTTACACGTACATTTAGTTTAAAGAAGACACAGAATATGTTGTACAGGGAAAGGATATCGCTGTTATGGATTTTCATGCAGGCTACGCTCGTCCTGGCGCTGTGTTTCACTGATATGGAAACGGGGCCTAGCTCAGGTGTATCGACGCAGCCAAACGGAGATCGGTTTAAAATCGAGGGAAGGGCAATAGTTCCTGGGGTGAAAACACAAGACTGGGTTTCTACCGCCCGAGTCTTGGTGGAAGGGGAAGAATACGTGGGCTTTTTGAGGTAAGAAACAGTTAACAGTCCTGCCTGCTAGCTAGCCAGCTAGGCTAAATACTCTTAGCTTAGCCAGCGCATGGGCAGTAGCATCTCTGTTGGTGTGTGGGCAGACGATAGGTCTCGACTATAGGTTCATTTTCAAACATGTAAATTATCAACAATAGTCATGACACGACAGTTCAGTACCGGTAATTGGATATAGCTATCATTTTATTACCAACTCTTGCCATTCAATAACGTTGTGGGCAAACTGCCTACTGTGATGATGATGATTAAGGTTATTCTAAGGAAAGTTAGAATCATTTTAAGATAACGGTAAGGACTTACAGTAAGTGCCCAAACCTGTAGATAATTTGACTTTATTAGTGTAACCGTTAGGGTCTTAACCAGTGTATTCTGATATAAGGAAGAGCCTACATGAGCACAGACATGATCTGCCAGTCAGATATCGTGAATAGTCTTGATGAGGTTAAAGTCACTGACTCTTGTAGAAAATAAAAGGCCTGCAGCAAAGAGGCATGTCTTTCAATTGTCATAAACCGTTTTTACAGAACTGATGGGAGTTTTGCTGTGAACGACGTCCCTTCTGGATCTTACGTTGTGGAAATTGTTACCCCTGCATATAGATTTGATCCAGTACGCGTTGATATCACATCCAAAGGCAAAATGAGGTAAGGTCATATATTAGGGGAAGCCACTATGGAGTGTCATGATTCTTCAAGGTTACAACTTGTTTACGGACATTATTTATGGATTCTTTATGCTCAACTTTACTACTGGATGGATGGATGGATGAAAATTAGTATTGAAAAACATATGAATAACAGTAACTTACGACAAATCTTACCGCAGTGGTGAACATAGTGTTTCTGTATGTGTTGCCATGTTTGTTGTGTGTCCAGTTGCAGGATAAGGATGGTAAAGTGTCACTGTGATAACATTAATTTCATTCTAATTTACTGGTTTAACACAATGCTGCCATAGTGACTGATGAAAGGGATTCTCCAGCTCTGTTTTTTCCTTTTATCTTTATTTTCATTACATTTCTTGTCTTTTTTCTTTGTCATGTCTTTTTTTTTTTTTTTTTTTTTTTTGGGTGGTTT
>OMLF01015443.1:10745-26094 GCA_900302615.1 Holocentrus rufus
TTTTTTTTTTTGTATTTTTTTTTTTTTGTTTTTTTTTTTTTTTTTTTTTTTTTTTTTTTTTTTAATTGGTGTGCTGTTGATGGCATCTTGTGGCTGAGAATTGCGCATCCTTTTCCCAGGGCACGTCTTGTGAACTACATCAAGACTTCAGAGGTGATCCGCCAGCCATATCCTCTGCAGATTAGGTCCAGTGGGCCACACAGCTACTTCATGAAGAGGGAGACCTGGGGCTGGACAGACTTCCTCATGAATCCAATGGTAAAACTATATATGGAATTCAATGGATATGTACTATCAGATTTTTTTCTTACATATCTCAGCGGGGGGAAGAGAGAAGTGTTTATAGAATTGCAACAGGGTAGATGAGCTCAGATTTATGCTAGTGGAAGGCTCTAAAGTATCTGGGCCAGGTGATGCAGGCATTTCTAATTTAGCCTTATTACTGTGGCATGCATGCAGTTATTTTACTTCATTTGGTGTATACTTTGTTTCCCTTTGCCTGATATCAAAGCACCCATCATGATTCAATTATCAGCTGCCACGTGGTGTGCAGTGATTAAAATACAGAAATGGACTTGTGCACAAGTGCTTATTTCCATTTCTCTTGGAAGATGTGGTTACTGTGAGTCGTTCGGCTTGTTCCTATCATATCATATTGCTTTTTCCACACTGGCAGAGGAAAGTGAGTTAAAAAATTATGGTGTTCAGTGCTTGGAATGCACAACATTTTGCCAAAGGAAATCCACAAAACCAGCTCCAGACTTGTTTTCTTACTTGGATATATTTGTTCTTGATACCTTTGAGTTCAGTTCTTGCTGTCGTCGTCTGTCTTCTTTTGACAGTGCAGACAGTCCTGCGCTGATGCTAATCTAAAAGATGAATCATGTGTTCCCGGTGCTCTTGTCTTAATTCATTGTCTTCCTCGCTCTTGCAGGTTATGATGATGGTTCTACCCCTGCTGATCATTGTCCTGCTGCCCAAGGTTGTCAACACCAACGACCCAGAGATGAGAAAGGTAAAGACGCAGAGATGACTTTAGAAAGTACCATGCCACATCAATTTCTTTTGCCATACATTGTTATGTAACTGGAGATGTCTTCTTTTGCAGGAAACATTTTGTATGCATGTTTAGATATATCTGAATGTTTGTTTGCAGCTTCCTGTGTGGTAGAGGCTTTTACAACACAGGAAGTGTGTGCATTTTAGCGTGTTGATGGCTCTGAGTGCCTCTGTGGGCACACTAGGAGATTATCAGCCTTGATTATCAGATGCTTGATTGGAATTGATGGTCAGCAAATACTGTGTGCTGGTGTGAACGGTTTACAGCTTCAGCCTTAACCACCATGATCGACTCGCAGTGATCTGAGCCGCCCTGATTATGTCAAAACACGTTTAATATTTATGACTCAACATCTGCAGGCTCTGAACATGCCATGTAGTCCAGTGGATATTAATGCTCATTGGATTGAGTTCCTGTAAGATTAGAGGTCGCATCCATGATAATTCCCATTACTGTATAATACTTTGTGTGTCATACCCTATCCTTGCCTTGGCGAGGGCTTCTATGACTGTGAGACAAAATACGGCTGAACCCGTCTTCGCCTGTCATGCTGTGCCTTTTCAGAATTAAGCCATCTAGCGTGTCCCCGGCCATGCTAGCTGTCCAGTTTTTAAACTGTGTTCGCTTGCTACCCCCTCCGCAGGAAATGGAGCAGTCCATGAACATGCTGAATCCCAACCCCGAGCTGCCAGATGTCTCTGAGTTCATGACCAAGCTCTTCTCTGGCTCCAAGGGCTCTGGCAAGCCAGGCGGCAGCAGTAAAGGCAGCAGACCTGCAGTCAAGAGGAGGTAGTACCGAACAGGTTCGCTTATACAGCCTGAAGAAGCACGGGCCATGCCATGGAAGCAAGATTTTTAAAGGTTTTTTTTTTCTTTTTTTTTTGGCCTTTCGGTGTGTTGTACAGTTTCATTTCTGAGAGGGCCCTTCCCTCTTTTTTTTTTCAATACTTCTGGATGTCTAATGCAGGATTGGAATGACTGAGCTAAATTAAGACGTTTTTCTGCACTGCACTGTTTAAATCTCCTTAAACTTCATTCAAGCTATTCTTCTTCATTTGGTGTATACTTGGTACTTGTCACTCCAGTACTCAGAGTGTAACGTTAATCTTTCTGAGCTAACCCTCCAGTGTGCATTCTCCACTGCTGCTAATTCAGTACTACTTCCAATACCTGACAGAGAACTTATATAAATATTCAGAGATTTTCTTGAGCTGATTAATACGACTGTGAATGAAGATGGATCGAATTTTAACTCTTGACAAATTCTTATTTAAAAGCCTAGATAAATAAATTGCAATGGTATAAATAACACCTGTGTTTTCTGTGTTTGTTGAGCTTGTGGGTATTTGGTGCCATTTTAATTTGTTAGGAGGTGAACACATTTGAAAAACCTGAAATTCAAGCCCTTCAGAATGATTATTTTTGTGTTCAATATGGGAAATCTGGAACTTGAAAATGTGTTCATGAAAAATGTCCTCAGTTAAAGGTGAATCACTGGAAGTTGCTGAAAGGACAAATGTAGTGATGAATGACTCTATTAGTAATAGAGATGAACTACACAAGATAAATTGTGTTGTAATGTGGGTCAGCTGTACTAACATGGAGCCAATAGGGACAAATGAGATGGAACACCTAGCAACCTCTGACTTCCCCTGGGAATCCCAGGAGGTCTTCAGCCCTGGTGACTCTTAGCAAGTCATGCTATCCATGTACAGTTTGGGACATTTAAAGGAACACTCAAAAATCTTATCGACTTAACCAGACTGAAACAAGATGTTCAATACCATTTTCAGCTCTGTATGTCTGCTGGTTCCATTCCCATGGGTAGAATTTGGTGTTAGCTTAGCATAAAGACCTGAAGTCTACAGGAGTCAGTAGCCTGTCTCCGTCAAAGTGAAAAATAAATAAACCTTACAGCAACTCTGAAGCGGTCTTATTAGCACAATGTATCATGTATTTGAAATACATATCTTGGATTTTTTTCTTTGTCTCAATGAGGGTTGTTTTAGGAAACGTTATATGTTAGGAAATATAGATGGTAGGAACTATAACCACTGAACATTTGCGTTCATCAGTTATAGTTCCTACCATCTAACTTCTCCTTTAACAACTCTAGTATAAAAAAAAAATTGAAGATGTGTATTTCATCACCATGTAACACATTGTGTAATTGTGTAAATAAAGCAGCTTCAGAGTTGCTCTTTAAAGTTTGTTTTCACTTTGACAGAGCTAGGCTATTGACTCCTGTAGACTTTAAGTCTTATAATACAGTCTAAGCTAACACAAAATGCTAACCATAGGAACTGAACCAGCTGACATACGAAGTTGAAAATGGTATCAAACATCTTGTCACAGTCTGGTTAAGTATTCCTTTAAGCTTTGTTGTTCACCATGAACAGGGACGTTGTATTATTTGTCCCCCCCCCCCAAAAAAGTAAATGTATAGTTCCAAATTACACATGAAATACAGTCGAATGTTGAAAACAGTCATGCTGACAAAAATCTAATGCTGTTTTTCTGTTTGTATTTCACTGTTTATATCAGTACACACTCATTGTCACAAAACTGTAAGAGATCGACGATGACCACTGATTCATTTACAAAGCACTTTTTTTTACCACTCTGAGCAGGACAAAGGCACAGAGTTTATGGAGAAACATTTGACATTACATTATGAAGGACAGTGCAATAATTTACAACAGTATCACTCATCCATCAAAGAGACATTGAGTTATGTTCCTTCACCTATCTCCTCGTGTAATTTTCATTGTGTATTGTTTCTTCACTATGTAATGTATCCTGAAATTATAGTGACATAGGCTTTTTTTTCTTTTTTTACAGTTATGTTGACATTGACAGCAATGTAAACAATCATGTATGCCATATTTCCACTGTGAATCTAATGCAACCGTAAACAGCGTACAGATTAGCCCTTGAACACAAGATCAAATATAAATTTGAATAGCCTGGATTTAAAACAACAAATAAAACATTCACAAAACACTGATATATGCAAGGCAATTTACATACTAGTGAAGTGTAAAAATCATAATTAAAATACGCAAAATGTCTCCCTCATACAATAACATTGCACATCACCTTCAAATGTGTAAGCCTACAGGATGTCCATTATATACAGTGCAACTGAGTTATAGAATAAATGAGGACTATATGAGATTTAACCTTTAATCATGTCATGAATATGTAGCTACCATAATGAGTTTCAGGCAACGCTTTCTCATCTGTAACATTCTGGAACAGCATTTTCGTGCTGCATCAAGCTCAGCTGTCTTCGAGCACAACCCACGTACTTAAAAACACAAGAAACACATTTAGCACTTCATGCTGAAGATTAGCACTGACTATAAATCACTTTCCATGGAAATCTACTCTTTTCAAGTCATTTTATTGTTGACATTTGGGTTTTGTCCGCACCAGTACAGCTTGTCCTCCCCTCTCCTCCTCCTCCACTGGCAGAGCAGGAGCATGCGGAAGGTCTTCTGGAAGGTCTTGTTGCAGAGGGCGTAGCACATGGGGTTGATTGTGCTGTTGACGTAGCACAGCCAGTAGCCCAGGTGCCAGAGGGACAGCGGGATGCACTCTGAACAGAAGGTGGAGATGAGCACCATGATGTTGTAGGGCGTCCACGTTAGAATGAAGGCCAGGAGGATGGCACTGAGGGTCTGGGCCGCCTTCCTCTCTTTTATCAGCACCATCCTCTTCCTCTTGGTAATCTGGTTCTTGAGGACGGCGTCCATGGGTTTGGAGGCGGTGGAGGAGGAAGGGGAGGAGTTCTTATCGGCCTGCTCAGTTTCATCGGGGCAGGGAGATGCTGTGACATGATCGCCATTCTTACCCTTTGAGACAGGCTTGAACTTGTATGAAATGCACTTTTTGCTGCTTTTCTTTGGAGGGCTAGCAAAATACCTGTCTTCTTCATAATCAGTCACCTGCCCATTGTTATTACTTTGTCCAGTACCTTGATCTTTGAATGATCCCTCTGGGGTTTCCAATGACACATGATGCTCTTCCTCCTCAGATGAGGTATAGCTGTTGAAGGAAGTGACCTGGTCTGCTTTGGCCCATGCCTCGTCCGACCTAGTGGTGGTCTTCGTGGCATTACTTTGGTTAGAGGAGGACCAGGAGGCCTGACTCCTGTCTCTCCTATCTCTAGTGAAACGAAAGCAAGACTGAATGATGGTTTTCTGTGGTTTAGCCCCTTCTGGTATATCAGAGGTGGCGAGCCCCTGGAGCTCTGCCAGGTCCTTGGTTCGCTTCTCTGTCTCCTTGTAGATTCTACAGTAAAGGATGGTCATAACAGAAACAGGGATGTAGAAAGCAGCGATAGCTGTGCCAAATGTGATCACAGGCTCAGAGAAAAACTGGATCTGGCACTGATCTGGAGGCACTGTTCTCTCCCCTACAAAGTACTGCCAGCACAGAATGGGCGGTGCCCATAGGACAAAAGACACCAGCCATGCCAGACCGATCATGATAGCAGCTCGCTTTGGAGTCCTCTTAGCCCTGTATGTCAGTGGTCTCGTGATGGAGAAATACCTGTCAAAGCTGATGACAAGCAAGTTCATAACTGATGCATTGCTGGCTACATAATCCAGGGCTAGCCAGAGATCACATGCAAGGTTTCCTAAGGACCAGTATCCCATTAGTATATACATGGTGTATAAGTTCATGGACAACACTCCTATGATTAGGTCAGCGAAGGCCAAACTCAACAGGTAGTAGTTGTTTACAGTCTTCAGTTGGCTGTTGACCTTGAAGGACAGCATCACGAGCACGTTACCAACTATCGTTATCAAGCTGACAATGGCTGACACTGTAGCTATGGTTATGACCTCCCAAAGACTGTGGGTGAAAGGCTCAGTATGTGACATGTTGCCATGAAAAGTAATGTTTAGGAGATCCTTTGCATCCATGGTGCTGTGCTATCTGTCTATGTTACAGTAAGCAGGTGAGTGAAAAATGTCCCTCTGGCTCCATTAAGAACTTTCACAGGCTTCCCTGAAATAAAGAGAAAACATTGGTGAGACATAATAATTGCAGTTGTCTGATCTAATTTTTTCCCTCACTTATATACTGACTATTTTAAGTGGCTTCTGTGCCAGCCGTCACATCCCTTATAGAATTTTGTGGCATAATATCAACATGCCTATATGACGTGTTAAAATGCTCCTTATTTATATGTTTATGCCTATTTTAATATAGATTATCTATGTTTGTGCACAAATATTCATTGTCCTTATGAGATGCGGAACCATCAAACAGTAAGTCTGTGGAAGGACAGTATTCGATGTAACACCCATTCCACACGCTGCACTGCGGTGTTACAGTCCAAACGGTCCGCCGGCATCAACTGACATCAATGGAGGTAAGACCGAATAGAGGTAGAGGAGGTTGGAGAAGAGGTGGCGGCAGGGGAAACGACAGCGACAGTGCTGGAGGTGAACACCGGGGCCGAGGGAGAGGAGGCTATCACCGTGGCCGGGGTAAAAGAGAGCACCACGGCGGTCGTGGACGCGGAGGAGGCGCCCCTGCAGCGGACTTCCAGCATCGGGTGAGAGAGTGGAGCTGCCAAGTTGACGTTGTTGCTTGTCCCGCTGCGTCTCGTTCTCTCCTGTATGGAGAGAGCGGGTTGCCGAATTCTATTAAAAAAATGGAAAGTGAATGTGGCCTCGATTCTCTGTAGACGTAAACACGTCTAAAACCATGACTCATGACTTTTTACGAATCATTAACATCCACTCTTCCATTCGGCATATGCCCCGCAGTAAGCAGCACTTACTTCGGTAAAGTTTCAGTAAATTATACTACAATCCTCTTAACGGTACACTAAAATATAGTCGAGGGCGTTATCAAGCCTTGTGAAGTAATACATTAAGATTTTATTGAAATAAAGTGCTGCAACGTAGACAACGTCAATGTCGAATTTACCAGAAAATCCCAACAATGCCCAGAAGATATTGAAAGTTAAATTGATTGACAGAATTATGAATGGCGTTTGACATGATACTGTCTCCAAACGAAAAAGAACGGGACCTCACGCGGCTGTACCTATGGCACTTATTTCGATACCTGTGAAGGTTACACAACAAATTCATAGCTCTCTAAAATAAACACGTGTAAACACACGTTTATGCACTCCAGATAAACAGCCAATTATATGCGTTGTTTGTTGCGGTGCGGAAGAAAAGGGCTTGTGTCAGCATGAATGAGTGGCATTGTGCACATAATGAGTCAGTTTTTATAGTAAGACTGAATAGAAATTAGCTTTCCTTGTGTATCATAATAGTTAAAATGAGTCCCCAGACACGCGAAATACGTATAACAGCTTTTTGTTGTTGTCATCATGCAAATGAGCATCGTTTCATTTGTTGACAGTGTGACTATGGAAACGGGAAGGTTCAACTTAATTTACTCTTGAATCTTCAGCTGAATTATGTTTCTGCCATGGTAACCATAGAATTAGAAGACAGAATGGCTGCTGCTTGATCGCTACCATGGAAACCTTCTTCACTACCATGGCTACCACACAATTTTGGATCTTTGGCAAAAATAAATAAATAAAAAAGTTTCATGTTCCCTGTGGTGACTGAGACTAGAAAAAATGCGGCGAGACCACTCATTTATCAGATACACATAAGCTATCCAAGTCTCCTGTTTACCAGTTTTAATTTCCATGACAACACAATCACACATTCTGCGCCTCCTGAAAAGTGTGAATTTAATTTCCCATGAAGTGCACTTTGTTCATTGCATATCCTGCTCTGCTTTCTATTAGGATCAAGATGAAGGGGACAGCCTGCAGCAGGAGGACAATGGGATGGAGGTGTTTTCCAGGAGGAAGCTGGAGTCAAACTGGGACCGCTATGAGGAGTCGGAGAGGGAGGAGGCCGCCGATGACACGCCCACTCAGAGAGGAACTGACTACCATGTCCTGCTGGAGTCTGCAGGTAAGGACTGACCCCCAAGAGGCTGTGTTTGTTATGTCAACTTCACTCCAAGCGCACAGTTGCCCAACAATAACGAGAGAACAAAAATTGGAGCTCAACTTAAACAGGCTCATTCCTGTTCTCCTTTGGCAGATAGATTTGCATACATTTAAAAAAAAAAGTCTCTCAAAACCAGAAAAGAGATGTCAACACAGAGCTGTTCTATTGCCAGTGAACAGCACACAAAATTTTTGGACTCGGCAGCGGTCATTTTTCTGGGACAGCTAGTGCTGCAACGAAATGAAGCTCATTTGGTTCCAGAAGCTCAAGCATAACATTTTGTAAATTCTCAAAAGTCAGCGTCCCACACATTTTTTATTTTTGCAGCTCCATAAAATGTGCTTTTACACGAATGAGCGAGCTTCATTTTGTACCAATAATGTTTGTTCCTTCACTGGCTAAAAGGGAATTCTATATGAGAATTCTGTTTGCTATTATTAAAGAACATGTATTAATTTGTGTGTTGGCTCTATTGGGTTGATGAGACTGAAATAGTGAAATAGTCCACTGAGGCTAATTGCACTTCTAAAGTTGTCTCCCTAACCTAATTAGTAAGTAGAAACGCCTGTTTTCTCATGGGGCCTGATTGGCCTGTGTGGACACTGCTTTCAGATAGTTGTTTGTCTTCCTTTTCCTAGTTCAGCCTCACTGGTCAGCGCTTGGCCCCAGGGGCCCTCTGCAGTCTCATTCTCGTTTCTGTTAATATATCTTGCCCAACGGGAATACAAGAGAGATTATGCCATCTAGTTACAGCAGAGAATAGGCTTTTTTATTTTTTATTACTATAATTTAAGGCTGATTTGTTCCCTCAGATAAAAGCCTGATGCATCAGCAAGGCGGTCAGCTGTGTTAAGGTTTACAGAAACCTTGATTAATGTGCCAGATTTCCCCGTCAGATTAGTTTATCATGTTTAATTACGTCTCCTTTTCACTGGCTAGAAAGCATAGGGTAATTAGATCGGCTAGCACTTAGCCACCCTAGACCGTGTGTTTTGACTAGCTGTTAATTATCAGTGATGGATTTTGTGGCTTTACAAGATGTGGAGAAGTTGGTGGTGTCGTTTTGTCGCTGATCAGAAATAGAATTTTGGAGAGCAGCTCCTCTTGTCTGATTTTAGCCACATCCCCCCCAGATGCCAGCAGGCAGAGTACAACATGAAATATTAACCCTCTTATTTTTGGATGAGTGTGTGTGTGTGGAGTTGGGGGTCAAAAGCACCACTCAAGCACATTTCCTCTCTCTGACACATCTGAAAGCCGCAGGAACAGCCCAAATGAATTGGCAAAGCGTCCTTAAAAGAAAAGATCCGGTAATTCTTTTGTCCCTGAGCGGCGGTGAGCGCCGTGTTTTCATGCGTCGATGCTCCCTCGCGTTTGGCGGGCTTCGCCTCTGATTTTTCATGTCCCCTGCCCTCAGCAGGATTATTGATATTCATGAGCCTTTTTTTTTGTGTCATCTATTTCTGAGCGCGGTAACGGCACACATCCCGCCAGTTTGCCAGTCACAAGTTCAAGACTCTCGTCTACACTCCACGCGCTCTTCACTCCCCTGTCTCCTCTGTATTACCATGCCTGAGTAGATTTTATAAGATACTGTTCCAGGACTCATCTGGACATGTTTGCATGCAATAACATTGAGGCAACACTGTTACTTCACCAGTGTTGTGGTCTAGAAGCACACTTTAGAAGTGATGTGCTCTGTATTACTCAATATTTAGGTCATCAGAGTCATGTAAGGCAACATCAATTGATAGATGTATTAAAATGCAGTTGTTTACACAAGTATTATTGGTCTTTTATTAAATGTCAGACATTGGACAGTTATGTTGTTTTCTACTGACATGATGGAGGTTCCTCCTTGAGTGCAGCTACATATAAACATTTTGCACAACCTGATATTGTCTTTGCACATTTCATTTATTCTTGTAATTTTTCAGTGGTGAATAAATTCTTAATTTAAAAACTGTAATGTATTCTAGAAATTCCTCTGCCATTGAGTAGATGTGGTGGGTCACCCTGCCTTGAAGAGCTGCTACCCCAAAAGAATTGAATGAACCTGGATGTCAATGGAAAATTTTATTGTCTCAATGCTGTTGCACCCTGACAAGAACACACTAAAAATACTAAAGAACTGTAAATATTGGCATGAAAATGGCTCAATTTAAAGATATTGAATATGGATAGAAAACATTGGCTTTCAGCAGCTTCAGTCTAAAAATATTGCTCTCCATATCTGCCTTCAAAAACTCATACTGGATGAGTGCTGGCTTAAACATTGGCTTTGAAGGAAGCAAGAGGATTGCGAATGAAGCAGTCCGTATTTAGAACAAAGTCTCGTGTTGAATTATACATGGGATTAATAACTGACTTGTCAAGTGTGTAATTCAATAACAATTCTGCACAGCTCCAAGACTCCAGCCAATTTCTCTGATTAGCTAAGTTTGATGGGCTTGTAGCCAGATATCCTGGGCTCACTCCCGCCGGCTGCGCAGCACTTAGACTTGCTTTTGTGTTTTGGAAGAAGCTGGAAAAGCCTCATTTTACTCAGTCAGGATGGGTGGTTAGGCAAATAACAACAGTTTTTTTAAGATGTTTCCCCCCCTCACACCATTAGAGCGTTGCAGCGCTCGTTGTCTCCCTCCCTCTCTCTCCTTTTTTCTTGCAGTATAAATGCCAAAGGTGTTGTTGTGTGCTGTTTGACTCCTATCTCTTGTCTCTGTGTTTTGCCCACATTGTCAGATTAGTCATGCCGTACAGCAAGAGGCCGCCACTCTCTAGAGGATACTTAATTGTATGTGGGTGGGAACGCTTTCAAGAGTCGTTTTTCTGGCCAATTAAGGTAGCCATGAAATCAGGAATTCTCCGTCGACCCCTCCTCCATGCCCCCTCCTGTTGTGGAATATGTCTTATTGTGGAGCCTCAACCATCATCTCTTTTGCTTTTACAGCTGTATTCCAGGTGTGGAAGCACTGGAGTATTTTCTTGTTTATTTTGTTGGCAAGATGGGCCAGATTGTACAGGCTTGGGGAGCGCTTCTGTGTCTTGAAACTTTTAGAGCTAATGTACGCAATTGTTTTGTATTTTAGGAAAGAAATAGCCGTGAGCTGTGTTTCTCAACCTTTGTAATGTAGCGGCACACTTCTTTTTTGCAGCGCACAATTCTTATGAGATTGAAAATGTCAGGGCAAACATCTCGTCAGAGAGGTGAAGAGCACAGGGTAGCCCACAGTGTGGAGGAGGTATGAGTATGATCATAAGCTGATTTCTCAACATTTTAATGATGCTGATATAATATTTTCCTTTGCCACACACCACTATGTCTACTCCACCACCGGCTTAGTCTGCTGTAACAAGGACCGTCATCTGATTATTTCTGCCCTCCAAAATGTCAGTGATTATTGAACTTCAGAAATATTGGAAATAAAGCGCACATGAACGGCCCAAGACAAAAACAGGAAATATAATCACGAATTGTGACTTTTTTGTCGAACTTGTTGCCACGATGTGATGTTTAGGGGCGGAGAGCATGGCAGCCATGTCAACAACTAATGGTCAGAGTGATTACCGTATTAATTTTGAGACATTAGTATAATTACTGTAAACAAACAGTACCACTAATGGAACAGATTGTTAGCCTCTTTATGCCTCTACAGAGCATTTTACATCGGATGTCACTGGGTCAGACTTGACGAGACATCTGCAGGATTGCTTTACAGCACAAATGGAGATTGATTTACAGCACAAAACAGGAAGAGGGCGCTGTACTTCTAAAGCAGACAGCTAAAGCTTTCCAAGTTGATGGCTATGTGTCGGTTCCACTTCTTGCTGTTCAAAAGAAATGCGTGGAATGTTACTTCAGGAAGGGGGAAGGGGATATAAGTAACAACATCCTGTTTGTGTCAATGTGCTAATTTGGAGAACCACTTTGCTTGTACCAAGGGAACATAATTGCTTTGACAGTGATGTATTGATGTTTAAAAGGTTACATGTAACACCTCGTTTGATGCTGACAGATAAATTGAGCCGGGGCTCAGTGAGGAAAAACTGGGTTATACATTTGTCCCCACTTGTACATAACCATAGGAAACATGTTTTTTTTTTTACTTAAAGTAAAGTTGGCGTTTAGCAGATGCTTTTATCCAGGTGTTTTATACAACACAAGCAAGGTAAACAGTAGTAAAAGTAAATCTGAAGTCTATTTTTTTCCATAAGCTATCAGAATGCTGCTTTTACTGAATTCTAAAATGAGAAGAATTGATCGTTAACAGACCTTAGCAGCAAAGCTTGCTAGGTCATCAATTACCTGTATCACATAAGTCCTCAGATCTAACATTTGCATCAATGGGAAAAAAGAGTTGACTATTTTATTGATGAATCACCACTTCTCCTATAATTACCTATATACAGTGCTGATGAATTCACCGTCCTTTATATTCTAGTGGTATTAGATTGAAACATGGCTTGGATATTAGAAGGAAGGGTCATTAGCAGGTAACTCATTGGGAATATTGCCATATTCATTTAAGTGGGAATTTCCTATCACAGTATATTTGCATTATGAGCAGAGGGAGTCTCAAAGCGATAAGTTTCAGTTCCTTACTGAGGTCAAATGAGCAAAACAAACAGACAAAAAGCATGTTATCACACTATAACACAATTACACATACACTGAATCAAAGAAATGCATGCTCAAAAAAAAAAAAAGCAATGCAAATATACACCCTATTTGCATCTAGGCTTTGTCCAGCACTGGCTGCCTGTTTCATTAGAAAACAGACTGAGTGGACAGAAACAAGTGACAAATGCTCTCCCTTTGAAATAGACTGCCTGCAATAATATGGATGGATACAAGTGAAAGCTATGATCCCCTATTGATGTGTGTATTCATTTAGTGCAGGGGAAACATGAAAAAAAATGCCTCAGGGGAGATATTACAATCGAAACAGCATTTGAAATACAATCCTGAAAGGGCCAATGTAGATGTAAATTTTTCAAGACAGTTGTAATGAACCTTTTTCACAGCAGGCATTTTGACATGAGATAGCAGGTAAACACAGGTGTTGATGAAGATGTTAATTAAGGTTATGTTCTATTTACAGTACCCTAATTAATGTCATTAGTAACACCTGTGTTTACCTATTTCATGTCAAAATACCTGCTGTGAATAAAGGTTTACATTACCATAAAAAAGTGGCATAAATCTTGTAGTTTGACATGTTTGACATCATCATTCTTTTCTTCTGTCACTCTTGGCCCCTTAAATTCCGCTGCTGTTATCTTGCACACGATAATAATGCTGTACTCCAATTTTTTTTTTCTCCCCATACTTTTCATTTCCACTTCATTCTACATAACAAGCTCTAGTGTTTGCCTTACTTTATATAACCTCTATTCCTGTAAAGGCCGTTCGCTGTATTTTTCTCTTTTTCTGTTTTTACTCTGGTTTTCTTTGTTTTAGCCTGTTATGTTTGTTGATGCAGCGACCCAATTTCCCCACAGACACCATTAAAGTTTCATCTTGTCTTGTCTTTGCATGTGCATATAGATCTTTGTGTGTGTGTGTGTTTGTGTGTGTGTGCTTACATAAATATGTGCACTCATTGTTCTCCATGTTCTCTCCCTATATTTATACATGCTAAATAAATGCACACACCTAAGCCTAAGTGGAGGAGGTTCAATATAGGAGGTCAATAAAGAATTGTAGCGTTCAATTGAATTCACCTGCGCTTTCTGTTGGATGCAAAGAGAAGCTC
The DNA here is from genome assembly GCA_900302615.1 of Holocentrus rufus. NCBI lineage: Eukaryota > Metazoa > Chordata > Actinopteri > Holocentriformes > Holocentridae > Holocentrus > Holocentrus rufus. The sequence goes on from OMLF01015443.1 coordinate 24,566, forward strand.
CATGTTTTCCACACTCGATGCAGAAAGAAACAATCCAAAAACACAGCAGCAAGGAAAAACAGTGGCTGCCTTTCTATCTGCAGAACCACCATTGACACCTCTATTATCCCTCACCTGTCCCATTCATTTACACTGATTCACTGGTTAGGAAAAATGGACCACTTGACATTTGAGGTTATTTACACAGACCATTCGATTTTACCTGCAGGCCATGTTGATTTCAGCTGTTGTGTAACCTTGTGCATGGCTATTATACTGTTACAATAAACTTGAACTTGTTGTATTGCCCTACTTCTGGCTTAAAAATTCTAAGGGCTTTCAGCATGTATATGTTGATTCGCTCTGATTGCATCTTCTGCATCACGGGGATAAAGTTCACGTGCCAACATGCACGAAGGCAAAACAGATTATCTTTTTCATGCTCATAGCCATGAAGTTATTTTGAAAGATGAAAAACCTTGGCACTTTTGATACTGGAAATATTTCAGGACTTTTGAAAATGCTTTTGTGGAGAAAATTTTCATCAGCAGTGCAGATGAACCAGAGTGGAATTTTGATGGACTGGCGGTGTTATTGATCGTGTTAAAACGCACCGGCTGTCGTCGGCCTCGAGGAATGAATTACCGTCGACCCCGTTGCAACCTTAATAGAGGTTTTATTTCGTCTCGTCTCAGCCTGCGCGTTGTTGGGAGTTGATTGGGCTGTTGCTAGGGGTAATGGCACACGATTCCCTTGTCATGTGTGTTTGTGTGTGATTGGAGGGAATTCGTGGTCAGTTATTTACATCCTAAGCCCATCATCTATCTGTACACATTAACGTGGGGATCAATCCTCCTCCCCTGCAGCTGTAGTTTACCATGGCTGCTAATGGGCACCTATCAGACCTCAATCATAATGAGACAAAAGGAAATCACATTAAGGCTTCAGTGATTCAGCTAACTAGATTGACAAACACAAGGACGTTTTTCCTAACCGAGATGAATAGTCTCAATCATGTCATTAATTTATATGTTCCATTGTTGTTATGGATACTTGATTAGCCGTCCAGAGTGGTGGAAGAGACTGGAGTGGAAGCGGAGGAATGAGGTGGATCACAGTTTGTGAAAATAGGAATTACAGTACCACATGTGCTGCTTAGGTTAGTTTGACTGTCTTTGCTGATTCTGACTCAGCCGCTGGTTTAATTAAGCATCAGGTAGCCTAGATCAGAGACACTCCAGTGTGATTAGCCTACATTCTCCCCACTCTGATACTTCGGAGTTTGAGCGCCAGCATCTTTAACGTGTCAGAGCATTGAGTTGTGTGTGTGCGTGCCGCAGACCGAGCTTCTCACCGCTACGGCTCAGAGAATACATCGGAACAAGGGCTGTGCTGCCAGTCATGTGACTCGTTATCCCCATGGTTGTTAATGATGCTTTAAATCAAATCAATTCTCTCCTCATAACCCCACCGCCAGCACACCTCCCACCCAAAACATACACACACACACACACACACACACACACACACACACACACACACACTCACTC
>OMLF01015447.1:0-26501 GCA_900302615.1 Holocentrus rufus
TTGATAGGGGTTATTTTTAAATCTGATTAAATGGTGCCACTTAAAGCGTTTAACATCAATAAATCATCACCACTTTAATTTTGATACATTAGTTTAATAACCATAAACAAATAAGAATGTCTCTGAGCAGCCTGTCCCAGCCTTTACTCTGCATTTTACAGCGTGAGCCACAGATTTGGCGGGAAATCTGCTGGATTGCTTTACGGCACAAAATGGAAGATGATGGTAAAAAATCACTTCACACATCTTTATCCACATCAGTAATATTCAAAAGAGAACAAACAAGGAGATACAACAGCTTCCTGTTACAAAGATGTTGCTTTGTGGAGTGGAGATTATGGGAAATTCTTGGCATGAAATAGAGGATACCAATAAGCTCGGCCACAGCCCACCAAAGTGTTAGGGCAACACCAGTTCCATCATGTTGCCACAAGAATTTGAAAACACATTGGGGTGCAAAGTTACTGCTTCAAACTACAACAAATGCAGAAATGGCTAGCATTAGCTAGCTTTGCATTACAGTAGTTGATCTTGTAATTACCATAGTTGAAAGTGTAATTTGACAGCAAATGTGTTGCTGTACACAAAAATAAAGCGGATGTGCGGATTGGTAGCCCCGCCCACTTTGGTGGCCTGTTGTCTCATTTGTTAACAGTTATAGACCTTTTTCACAGCCATTTTGACATGAAATAGCAGGTAAACACAGGTGTTACTAATGACACTAATGAAGGTTCTGTTCCATTTAGGTCTAACAGACCTGCTATTGTTCATGCTGGCTCACTGGAAAGACTGTGCTACACTTAAATGGATCAGAACCTTCATGAATGTCATTAGTAACACCTGTGTTTACCTGCTATTTACTGTCAAAATGCCTGCTGTGAAAAAGGGACATTATACTGAGCTATCATGGTTAATCTGACAATGATGCATTAGTACTTGAATGTGCTGCATGTAGCACCTTTAAGGAGAATGAGCTGCAGGGTAAATACATTTGATGGGACAATTTAGTAGATTCATATTATAAAACTATCTCCAACATCCTCCTCTTCTTTTTCATTTGTCCAAACACTTGCTGTGCATTTGTGATGTGAGATGTCTGTGCCCTGCATATATTTGTGCATTGAGTTGCTTTCCTTGCTAATGCTTTTGTGACGCAGCACACACACACACACACACACACACACACACACACACACACACACACAACAGGGTATCATGCTTCCTCTCCACACTGAGAGCCGGCATCGGTTCTGACCCGATGACTCATCCGGCTGAGTCTAATGCTGCTGCTATATAAATTCAGATGCAACTCTCTTTGTGGTAAACACAGACACACACACACACACACACACAAAGAAAGCAGTAGAAGTCCCTGTAAATCTTTATCTGAGCCGCCAACACAGAGCTGAGAGCAGAGTCTGATAACACGCCTTGACCAAAACTGGCTAAGGTAAGAAAGAGAGAGGCTTTGTGACGTCTGTTAGCGCTGTGTGCTGTGCTGGGATGATACCACTGTGCTGCTTTGTACAATGAAAGAGTGTCCCTACAGAGGCACACACACACACACACACCAGGGTAAATGCTGGGTAACAGAATAGAATGTCCCTTGTAGATGTAAACAGCCAAGATGCAACAAATAATCTTAAACCTTAAACCTTAAACCTCATAACCTTGAATCACCAGACACTCAGAATTTAAGGTGCTACATGAAGCATCAATAAATCATGCTCACTTATATAAAGAAATGAGACCAGCATTTGGAAGACTGGCAGCCTCTGCACTGCAGTTTACGTCGTGTGCCACCATGTTAGAGTTTGCAGGAAATCTGCAGGGTTGCTTTATGGCGCGAGCTGAATGCTGACAAGCTAAAGCGTTCACTGTTTCTGACAGATGGTGGAAGGAATGGAAGACGATGGAAAATCACTTCTCAACGTGTTTATCTTCTTCACTAAAACCTTCCACTAAACAAGCAAAAATCTACAGGAAGCAGTCATGGGAAATGTGGTCTTAATTTTTAGAAACGCAAGCAGTGTGTGATAGAGGCTAATACTCGTTTGTTTACAGCAGTTAAAGGTGCTTTATGGTAATCGGGTTGATTGAAGTGAAACAAAATGTGGAATAAGCATGTAATGTATCAGTGAGCCCTGCTGACAATGAGAACCATGTAGACTCACCCATCAAATTAGATGCTGATTCCACATTTTTTTTTGTCAGTTGAGTCTATAGGGTCCTCACTTCAATCGACCTGCTGCAGTTGTTGCATATGGTGCACCTTTAAGACAATGTGACAATGGCATGTTGATGTTTCCAAATGTTAAACGTTGCACCTTTAACTTATAACTGATTAAGAATGATGATCACAAGATAAAGGAGTATATTTTGGATTTTTAATTTAGCTGCAATTGTGCAATAAGACTCACAGATACACACACAAACACACACACACACAGGGACATACATGGCTGCGTGTGGCAGTACCTCGCCTTGCTAAGTAAGCGCTTCTGATGCTCGACACATACAAATGGCCCTCTCTGTTTACAACTCCTGCAGAGCGCAGCACAGCTCAGCACAGCTCAGCACTGCATGTGTGTGCATGTGTGTCCGTGAATGTGAGCACTTCTTCTGTTTGAGTCAGAGAGAGAGGCAGAGAGAGATAAAGAAAGCGTTGTCCCCTTTCTCTCTCCACTGCCATTTATCACCTAAACTGACTCATTCCTCCTCACCTGCTGGTGTCAACTGCTCTTCCTATCTGCTTCCCACAAAAAAGATTGCACTCCCACAGTGGAACATGGAGGCCTGTAGAGGAGATGACAAGGTACTTAACTAGTGTGTCGGTGTGTGAGGTGACCCCACCATGTGTTAAAGCAGGACTGGGACCCCACAAAGCCCATTTCAGGCTGTTTGCTTCTAGCTTTGAAATCCACATACATGCCTCTTTGTTTATATCGTGTATATATGATGTGTTAAGATGATGCCCAGCAGCTATAATAATATAAAATGTTTATATTCTGAGCAATGGCAGATTCATGAGCTTCTGTTCAGATAGAGGCTGCGAAACCCAGCCTTTTATGTTATGTAATAATGAGTGTGACGCCTTGTGTGTGTATGTGTGTGTGTGTGAGAGAGAGAGAGCATGTGCGCGCGTGAACAAGCTCATATTTCTTCTCTGTTCCGCACGTGCATGGATGTATCGAGTGAGGTCAGGGTTTGGCAGGTCTTGCTGCTCAGGGGAAGAAAAATAACAGACCAATCAGTAAGAATAATCACACTGCAGCAGGGATTGGGTTTGCTAGAAAGGGCTGTTATTGGCTGATTGTGCACGCGCGCGCGTGTGTGTGTGTGTGAGTGATTCAGCGCGCTGCTCCCTCCCTGGCTGCTTACATTTGGAAATCAGCCCTCGCTGGAGATAATTAGCATTTTCAGTGGCCATCGCATCACAGATCAGCAGAGCAGGCTCCGCGCGAAACAAATCAACATTAAGGGCATCTTGTCCTTCAGTGACCTTGAAAGCTGAAGGGCATTTCTCGCTTTCATAGTGTCTGCATGCACGGGGATGGGTTTTGTGGGAGGTTTTATATGTGTGTTTGTCTGCCAGGGTATCTTTACAGTAGTCTTGTCTCTGCTATGAAATAAATATGGTGGGGCTGCAGGGCAAAAATGAATCCATGCATTCTGCTGTGTACAGGCTGGAGTCGATAACAAGTGTGAGTTACAAGGTTTGACAGATCAGTGTTTTCCTTTATAAAGACGCTCACCTTTTGCTCTTAATATAAACTCTGTTTTTGTTCTGCTCATTTTAATTCTTCTGTGCTTTGGCCCTTGTGCATTTTAGATTTTTTCTTTTCATTTTTATTGATTGATTTATTGATTTATTTATCACATTTTATAAAGTTTATACTTTAAAGCACTTTGTAACTGCGTTTTGGAGAGTGATCTATAAATGGTATAGTAAATAATAGATAAGTAAAGGATCATATATCCAATATATTATGAATGTATTAATATAGCACTAATACTATACTACTACAACTAACGGTGGTAATAACAATAATGATTATTATTATTAAAATACATTATACAAAGTTGACATTTTTGATATGTAGTTATGTTTCTAGATGCATATTTTTACTACTATATACTATACTATTTCTACACTATATATTATACACTATATGTTATGCAATTTTTTTACTACTACTACTGCTACTACTACTACTATTATTACTACTACAGCTAGTAATAACCTTCATAATGAATCTTCTTCTTTTTAATAATAATAATAATAATGATAATTAATAATAATCTTTATAATAAATAATGTAAACCTATATTTTAAATAGGTGATGGTTGTTTAATATGACCGTCTTGTTTCTTCATCTGCAGTGATACCAGCCGTTAGCCGCTGCTCTTGTCCTGCCTGAGCGTCTGTCCCTTCAGTTCTGTTCCCCTGGTCCGTCCCTTCATCCAGTCCCCAGCATGAGTTCCTCGCCGCTGGTGTCGCGCGCCAACATGGACATCCTGGACGAGCTGCAGCTGATCGCAGCCCAGAACCTGGAGAGGCTGGAGGTCAACAAGTACTATGAGGTGATCAGGGAGCTGGGCAAGGGCACCTACGGCAAGGTGGACCTGGTCATCCACAAAATCAGAGGTGAGGCACTATGCATGGACACACACACACACACACACACACACACATACATTCACACACTCACATTTTACATTATTTATTCATTACGTCTTTGCTTATCTCATAAAGCACTTTGTAATATGCACAGGCTCACACATGCACATGCACACTCACTAGCATACACACAGGCTTACAAGCATAATTAAGCAGTAAGCCACTCCAGGCTGTGATTTACAGTGAATCCAGAACAGCTAAGAGGGCTTTACTCTGCTTCATGTCATGCCTGGCAGTTGTTCTACAGTTTCTGTAAATCACAGCCTCATTGCTTTTTAATGGTTGTATATTGTAATAAAAAAGAACACAAATATTCAATAAACCCTAAAAGTTTTTTAATCTCTACTAATAATGTGGTTACAAGTGTGTTTCCATATCACAACACAATATCAGATGATTAATATTAATATAAACTGTTATGTGATCACAATGATGCAATCTCTTCAATGACTTCATTTGTGACTCAGCAAACCAGAACCTCCAATTATCTGTTTTATACATAGTGAGTAAACAACATTTATCCACCCACAATTCTATGTAATTATTTCCTTCCTAACCCTAACCCCCTGAAGGTACAAAAATGGCACTAAAGTTCCTGAAAAAGAAGACGACCAAGCTGAAGTCTTTCCTGCGGGAGTACAGCATCTCTCTCTACCTGTCTCCCTGCCCCTTCATCATCAACATGTTCGGCATTGCCTTCGAGACGGACGAGTACTACGTGTTTGCACAAGAGTACGCTCTGGCAGGGGACCTCTTCGATATCATTCCTCCACAGGTACTTCCATTACTTTTACTATGGTCTAGTATGTAAGGAGTTACATACCAGCATATTCACTGTCAAAAAAACCCATCTCAACATGGTATTTAGAGTCTTAAAAAACAAACAAAAAAACACTAAGGAGTAAATCACTGACCTAGTGGTCAACGTAGACTCCACAATTATGCAAGTGTCTCCAGTAGATCATTTTGGTGCTCCTCACTGTACTATACTGACAGAGGATGATTAGCATAACCCAAAAATGAGAAAATGAGATAAATATTGGATAAATAAATTAAATTTGCAAAGATTGTACAATAAATAAAATAGAAAAAGGATTGTTTTAAACTTTGTACTTGGAGTGAAACTTGTTTGGTCTCAGAATGTAAAGATGGTTGACAAAATAGCTGCTAGCGTGGTGACTTTGCTGTATTTAGTGGCTTCTCAGACACCGTGGACTCTTTATTTATCAAAAATGACTAGCAACAAATCTGGTGGCTTTCTCGGACCATTGAGAAAATTGTTAAAGGATTCACTACCAAAGCATTCGGCGACAAATCAATATGGCTGATGCACTGTTTGTTTTTCTAAATCGAAGAAGTCTGTTGATCACGGCAGTTTTCCATACACAGCACAGCCCCCTCGCTCTGTTAAGACTGAGGGAGGGCAGGATTGGTGTAACAAATTTGTTAACACGTAGAACATGATGTCATCTGGTGACTTTTAGCGAGTTTTTGAGCAGCCAATCGCTACTTTGCATGAAAATGAGCTGGCAAGCCTTGTGGGCGATGGAAGACTGTGAACATCTAAAGATCACTGTATTAATGTGATTGCTCAGCTGAAATAGTTCCAAAATAAATCTGGCTACAAATATTGAATTGGTTTGATTAAATCTACAGTCTAAGAAACAAATGTTTTTCATTATTATTAGCTAGTTGTCTCCCAGAGTTGAAGATCGGGGAAGGAACTATAGGTTGGGCTCCATCCATCTGTCCTGCGTGATATCTGAGTCTCTCCTGGCCTGTTTGGTGCATTTTGACACTGGGGTCCAGAATTTTCAATATAAGCCTGATTGGCCCACCACAGCGCCACCACGAGGCCAACAGGGCCTTAAGCTTTGCTCCCAATATTTCTGACCCTACAAGGTCAAATTTGATGAATGATGCGCATTTACATTGATATCCAGCAATCTGCTAAATGGCAAATTGTAAATTGTACATGACTAGTTAAGATAGACATTTCTTTTTCTGTTTTTATTTTATTTTACAGCAATGACAGCAGGTGTCGCAATGTATTTATATTTTTGCATCGGTTCTTGTGTATTAGGTTGGTCTTCCTGAGGCAGTGGCAAAGCGCTGTGTGCACCAGGTAGCCATAGCCCTGGACTACCTGCACTGTAAGAAGCTGGTCCACAGGGACATCAAGCCTGAGAACATCCTCATTTTTGACCGAGAGTGCCGCAAGGTTAAGCTGTCCGACTTTGGCATGACCCGCCGAGCTGGCTCACCAGTCAAAAGGGTGAGTGACTGAAATGGAAATGAAGCAGAGTTACTAATATCAGTCAAATGCACAAGTTTTAGCTTCTAGAGCAGTAGCCTCGAACCGAGTCCTCAAGATCTTGAGGACTGGGTTGGGGACCACTGTTCTAGAGAACTTTGTATGTTAATGAAGAAAAATGTTGGAAAATTTGGCAACTCAAGTGTGGATGATGTCTCCATTGGAAATGAAGGTCTTGATGTGATAGTGGCCTGCTTTGTTTCCCCTCCAGGTGAGCGGCACCATCCCCTACACCGCCCCGGAACTCTGCGATGTGTCACGTCACGAGGGTTTCTGCGTGGACTACAGCACTGATGTCTGGGCCTTCGGCGTGCTGCTCTTCTGCATGCTGACCGGAAACTTCCCCTGGGAGAAGGCGCTACCGTCCGACTCCTTCTACCAGGAGTTCATCCGCTGGCAGAAGAGGAGGACGGCCACGGTGCCGTCCCAGTGGAGACGCTTCACCGAACAGGCCCTCCGCATGTTCCGCCGGCTGCTCTCGGTGGAGCAGGACCGCCGCTGTTCCGTCAAAGAGGTCTTCGGATACTTTAGCCACTCTTGGATGCTGGACGTGGAGAACAACAACGGCAACGGTGCAGGGGGGAGTGGTGGCAGTGGCGGGGAGAGGGAGAGGGTTGGAGGAGGTGGTGGAGGAAATGGTGGGGGAGGTGGCGGAGGAGGTGGTGGCGTCCGGGGAGATGTGGACGGCACCATCTCTTCGTCTTCGTCCGGCGAAGAGGACGAGGAGGTCCTGGTGGAGAGGATGAAGCAGCAGACTCTCTCTCCTCTCTGTCCTCTGTCCCCACTCTCCCCTCTGTCGCCCGTGGTGGCGGAGAGGGGCAGCGGCGGAGCGGCCAAGGCAGGGATGATGGAGCCAGGAAACGGCCACCATTTCGTGTCCGTCTCCACCACCAGCTCCGTGTCGTCCACCAACAGCTATGAGCGAATGCCACGGGAAAACAACTCACCGGGGGGACGCATGCTGGTCGCCACGCCCATAGAGATCTGTGTCTGAGGGCGTGGTGGCAGACACTTTTATACCGCTCACTCGCCACATAAACATGCATGCACGGAAATACACACACATGCATACACACACAGACAATAAGCATACATGCATATCCCATTGTACAAACTTTGGGAAAGGAATGGCACATGAATATTTGACTATTATAGAAAATGACAGCCAACAAGACAGAGGGTCTTTGCCTGCTGCCTCAAAGAATGGACGTTTCTTCACAACGGTCTTTGGTCAGGTTTCCTTTCACGAAAGCAGGACATTTTTCAAGAAGACCAGACTGGGTTTCTGCAGAATGGGCCATCATTTAAACATTCAATTCAATGAACTGTCTAAACAATCTGGCTGCAATGTATGGAAAGCCAGAGGAAACGTTCCAAATTGCTTCCATCCAGCGATTCTGTCACTAAAACCATCTGAAAAGAAGACCAAAATGTATTTCTTAAAGCAATATTTTCAGCAAAAAAAAAAAGCAAATAGAGACAGAAACTGGCAGGAGTTCTGCGTGATCTTTCCAGGATGGGACTGGGTTTTTGAAAAAAGCCAAGGGACAAAGAGAAGTTGTACTGATTTGTATTTTTGAAGCCGACTAAAAAGAAAAAAAAAAAGCATGGTTCATGGAAATGCCATGTAAGATAAAAAAACAAGTGAATGGTGGTTTTAACGTTTCATGTGTAACAAAAATGTGAAAGTGTGAGTGTGTTTGTGCGTATATCACTGTGCGTATGAATCCAAAAGATTAAGTGGAATTATTTTCTTCTTCTTTCTTTTTTTCTTTTGTTTTGCTTTGAGAATTGTATTATTTATTTGAATCTAAAAAGACTCCAGACTCTATTTTTTCTATTGGTTTTGTAAAGTAGCTGTGTTTGTTTTCTGTTTGACTTACTTCACTGAGGCATCGGGGCGTTCCTGTGCCAAATCCACCTGTCTGTGCAACACATTGAGTTGGCTGCTGTACATATTGAATCAATAGATGTACATATCAAAGCTGGAGTGCTCAAGGCCAGCAGATGGCGAGAGGTAAAGTATTAATTTTGATTTTTAGAGGGAATACTTTCCCGCTATTGGCCGCAAACCAAGATGTCTCCGAACCTCAGACTAGACTGAGAGAAGGCTTCTGATGTCTTTTGCTTTATCCCTGTTCTTTATGTGAAAACATATCTACTTCATGGTTGAAAGACTATTTTCTACACGCTCTTTGAATTCTGTTTTTGTATAGTTTCTCTTTTCTTTCGAGATGTTCAATGACGAGTATTGTCTGAAAAGAGAAGAAAAATGCTCATTTAACATTTTCAATTCGATCTGAAAAAAAAAAAAACTCACTGAAGAAGATAGTACACGATCACATTTTATAAATTGCATGATGAATAGCTCAAAGATATCTTTACGAAAAATTTGAACTGGCTTTACAAAAAAAAAATAATAATAATATCAATTGTAAAATGTTGTGATGTGGAATTTTGCTGTAGCACAATTTTCTTGCATTATGTCCCAGAGTGAATATTGCTGTTATGATCTCTTGAGACATCCTAGGGCTAAAAATCAGAACAATAATTAGTTTTTATTCAGTGTATTGTATTTGTATGCTGTTAATGTTGTGTATCCATCTCACCCCCTTTAGAAACAGAAAAATACTTTAAGCATGAAGGACACACTCATTGAGAGGCATTGTTTTCAATCGCAGGTTAAAAATCTCAAATTAAGTTATTTTCAGGGGGAAAACATTGCTTCTCTATTGCCACCACTGGTGAAGCAGAGTGAAAGTCAAGTCTTGCTTTTATTTGCCAGGCTAAAAAGAAGGAGAAAACCCATGACTTTGTTTTGCTATTCATAAATATTCCCAAAATAATTTTTGAAGAAAAAAAAAGTGAAGAGCATTGGAATCATGCGTGGGAATGGGCATTTTCATGCGTTGCGGTTTCCAGACATAAATCTGCATGAACTTGTATGTGCTAAAGCTCTATTGTGAAAAACTGCACATTGCTTCTCTTGTCACAAGCTGTAGTATCCTACTGATGTAGAATACCTGCCAGGAATCTGTATCCTGTACATGTCAGTGGCTGCAGCTCTGATCTGCTTAGTGGCCTTTGCAGTAAGGCCAGATCAAACATCAGCTGAACTCAGATCACACCCCTACTGGCAGGGGCGTCCCAGTGGGGGGAAAAGGGCCAAAAGGTGGAGGGGCCTTCTTAAGACCTGAAACTAAAATGCTTATTTTGGACTACAGTTTTCAGTTTTGTTTAAAGTAGACTAATTTAGTAAAATAAATCAGATTACAAACTGACTTGTGGGTCCATAAAGTAAGAATGGGCAATCAGACCCTTCTTGCTTCAGTCTTGATTGGTTGCTACATGGCTAGTAGCCCTGAGTGGTTAATGGATTCAGACCAGGGTGAGGTTTTTGAATACTTTACCCAGGGGATTCACAGAAATCAGATTTTTTCCACCCACAGAATATATGAATTATTGATAAGCGCAGAAGTGTATTGAAGAAATGTAATAATTTGGCGTAAATCATATAGAATTATTCATGTGAATTATTTGTCTTTACAATTTCAATTAATATGGCAATGTGACTTTTTGAACATAAACAAGAAAAATGTGCTGGTGCGGGCCCAAAAATTGTCTTTTGCATGGGCCCCAGAAGTTTGTGGAGCGCCCCTGCCTGCCGGTACAATTTGGATTTCATACTATCAGTGAGACAGTATGCAAATGACTACATCTTGTGACAATTTCTGACCTCATCAACAGCCTTCTGACTCAGAACAAAGGGCAGTCCTGATACAGACACTGTGGCGGGGCTGTTATTCTTTTCAGCCTGTTGGTGTTGCATCAGCCGGCTGAGGCCAACACTGGTTTGCAGCACATCAGATTCAACTGGAGAAGTGTTTAAGACAAAAGAAAACAATGTACTTCAAGCGGAAAAGATTTCACAGGACTCTATAATACCTCATCACGTCACTCTCTCAACGCCTCCCCCATCAAACCCTACTTAAGCACTTCCCTGATGAATCTGCAATGCATTCAAAGGCCATCTGAACAAGTCACATATTCAGTCTTATCTGAAAATTCTTACCAATTTGCGTCAGATAATTCCACTTTTTCCCAAGATTTTTTCAGATACTTTCTAGAAATAAGTTGAGGCAAGGCAGAACAAGGGAGATCACTCAACCCAAATCAAGAAAATATCAATATGAAACTTTCTGAAATAAGTTGATTTAACAAACTTCTTCACCTAAGTTGATTTTCAGTAGAATCCAGTGAGCTGTCCTCCACCCCACTGGCAGATTTGTCCTCACCTGATCCAAGAAAAACAAGATTTTTAAGACCCATTGTTAAATTAGATGACTTGTTCAGGTGTGTATTTTTTGTGATGCGTAAGGCTGAAAGGAGACAACCCTCAGGCGTCGGGCTGCAGCTGAGGACACCTGAGTTGGGACATTTGGGATCTATGCTCAATATGCGAGCCTGCATCCCTTATCCCCCCTACCCCAACACCTGAGTCAGTCACCGCTGCCTCCTCCAACTCAACCATGACGTAACGTGTTGCAAGCCGTGTAATGGAGTTCCTGTGTCTTTCTGTCCAGTGACATATTTCGAAGCACCATGATTTTTAGTGGAGTTTTAGTGAGTAGATGAACACAGCACTAGAACTCGTATCCGGTTCTGTCTTTGCAATACAACTGTCTTCCTGTAAGCTCAGATTTAGTCCACAATAAAATGAGAATTCTTGTTGGAGTGATGTGTGGCTTGTTTGTTTGTATTTCTTTTTATTTTTTACCCAGGGGTCTTAGCGTGTAACAGGAGAGACAGTCTATTCTGATTGCCCCAAATTACATCACATTGTCATTTGTATGCTTGTGGCAGACTGTGAGGCTCAGTCCTACATGACACCATTTGGGATTGCATAAGAAACCCTCGGCACATATCTGAACCTGTCTCAGTCAGAAGCAGATCAAAGGAAACAAGATTTGATGTCAGACTAGTGTAAAATTATTCCCCTCTAAATTAAAAAAACAAAAAACCAATCCAGTCAAGAACAACACAAATCTTTTGCGGAAAAGACAACGTTGAACAAAATATTTATTTTTGACAATTACATGACCTCTGACTCTGCGAGAGGCGAACGCACAGTACAAAATGTTGCCGTAAAACAAAATAGGCGATGAAAAAAATGACATGTATGAGTTGGCAGTCCTAATCCCATGTTAAACCTAAAAACACCACAGCACTGACAGACACATGGAGGAGGAGGAGGAACTGGAATGTGATGGGTAGCGTGTACCAGGAGAGAAATGCATCTGCTGAGATAACTATTATGCTGCTACATGGATCATTGCTCCAGTCAACGTGATTAATAAAACGAGCCCAAAAACAACAAGAAGGAAAAAAAATCCTAAAATAAAATTCAAATTATTAGAATATCTGAGATTCAGCCCTGAGATTTAGACACGGACAAAAAAAAATATTAGAAAACTCCAAACACATAAGAATAAAATATATTTCCAAAAGCTGTATTTGGTACAATGCATACAACTGCTTGAAATAAAAAAACAAATATATATTGCAGTGAGAACTGATGACACGGGATGTTCCGCTGCTTATTGGCAGTCCAAAAACAGCCACTGCAATTGACACAAAACACACAAAATGTAAAGATGGCACAAATGAAGAGAGATGTGGTGTCGCGGGTTGAAGGAGACTTGGGTGTTCTGCCTCCTGCTGGGTTCGTTAGAAGCTGGCAAAGCTGGCAGTTTCCTCTAACATTCAGTCATGGCTATGATCCAGCCTGCACAGACCTCAAACACACACACACACACATACACACACACACTGGGCTCAGACAGCACAACGCTGCCCCTAATGGTGCTATGTGAGAAGTACATACTGACACTGATCACAGGCTTACAATATGGCCAGTCCAAAACCTCTAAAAATCCTTATGCAGGTACAAACAAACTGGGAGCCAATCTCAATACACAGTTCACACAGGTTCCACATGTGCCTCTGTTGGCGAGGGGTCATTTGGAGCTGACCTGCTAGACCAATTCTACTAATAACAACAAAGTCTGCAGCAGAAAAGTGCATGCAAGCTGCCTTTAGTCATCAGGATGTCCAAAGGAAGGCGATGTACATCCAATGATTTGTCGTTGCACCACAAGCTGGTAAGTACAGGAAAAACAAATTGTATTACCTCTAGTAGATCAGATAAGGCTTTTTATTTTTTTTGTTTAGAGAAGGTCATGGTGGAAATACGTCATCACTTAGACCCAAGTCAGAAACAAAATGCTGAATAACAAAAAAAACATCGAATTGGGAACACCAGAACAGCCATTCCCATCAAACTGAAAGACACAGAGAGATTGTAAACCAAAGACTTCCGATGTCAAAGAGACATGACTGCTACAACGCCCTCACCTCGACATTAGCAACCCTGCCCAAGTCAAACCACAATGCAGCTTGAATGGTCCTGTATCTCCAAAGCGAGCAACGATCTTTGCCCTTGTAAATAGATTGTACAAAAGAAACTGAGTGAGGTACGCCACGTTTAGTCAGCAATGCAGGTCGGGGGTCATCTGATACAAACATTTAGGAAGTCGAAACTAAGACGGGAAAGAACGATTGTAGCTGAACTGCCACAGTGGAGAAATCCCAAAAACACAATAGAGGACTTCTGATGAATACACAGATCGCTTTCCTTCAAAGCCAACAGACCTTTTTCACAGTAGCCTGGTAAACACAGGTGTTACTAATGACATGAATGAAGGTTCTGTTCCATTTAGCAGAGCCTTTTCCGTGAACCAGCATGATCAATAGCAGGAACCTGGCTCTGTTAGACCTAAATGGAACAGAACCTTCATTAATGTCATTAGTAACACCTGTGCTTGCCCTACTTTTTTTTGTCAAAATGGTTGCTGTGAGAAAGCTCTATTATCCCCAACCAGGGAACATGATAAACCTATAATTCCTTTGATGCGCCACATGGTTTTGGGTCCGTGCAGACGGTTAAACCCCCGTTTTCTACACTGAAACACGGGGTGCTAACCACAACCAAATGCACCGCTATTCTACATGAGCGAGGCGTCTACAGGATACACATTCAAGCCCCATGCGGATGGACAAAGTGCTTCAAGCCAACATAAATCATGAAATGGTCTCAGCCCTGCCAGGGAGACCGGGTCTGTGTCACCCACTGCGATGACTCAGGCCGCCAAGCTCTCTCTGCAGGTGAATTTTAAATGAACTACATGGGATCGCCTGGACCAAAGGATATTATAGGCGGGGTGGAGGAGTCGGGTGAAAAGGATAATACTGCAGCCGGGGCAGAGGACTAGACATTTTTCAGAAGTGCCACTCAAAAGTGCTTCCTGCAAAAACCCCCTAACAATGGGGGAGAGTACATTCAAACACACTGTTTAGTTCCCTAAATAAGGTTTCTCTTCATACCTGGCTACCATCAAACGGGCAGAGCGTCTAGTGCAAGTTTACCTGGAGACTTGCGGCGTGTGCCCCTTCTCTGCGGGGCAGAATGTAATACCATGTGAGTTAAGATGAAACGGGCATTCCGTTTAATGCAAAAGTTCAAACTCTGCTGCGGTGACGGTGTCCGATGGCATCCGTGAATAACCTGTCAGGTATCTAGACCAGGAAATCATTCTGTGGGGGAAAACTTTCTATGCCGTCTTGCCCCGTCTCTGTCCCAACCCCTAATGTAACCAGCATTTCCATGACTGGCTTTAGTTCTCAGCATTGAGTTACCAATAACTTAAAAAAAAAAAAAACACACACACAGACACACAATCAAACCTCTTTGACGACTGCTGACGAAGAACCCTACGAGAAAACTCCAGGAATAAATAAACCAAATATAATCAAATACTTACAAATTCTTATAAAATTAAATATCTTTGATTGTTATTCATATTAAATCCAGAAGAAAAAAAACACAAAATATTTTTCCTCATAAATAACTACAAAGTGATAACACAAATCACAAATTCAGCATGTTATTGTAAATGAAGTGAAAGTGTTTTTTTGTTTTGTTTTGTTTTTTTTGTCCAACGGTGTTATTGGCTTCGAGGCCTGGATTAAATCCCCTGTATGTTACCGGCCGTTGTCTTGAAGCCAGCGGCCATGTTGAGTACCATCGGACTTGGACTTG
Organism: Holocentrus rufus; assembly: GCA_900302615.1. Taxonomy (NCBI): domain Eukaryota; kingdom Metazoa; phylum Chordata; class Actinopteri; order Holocentriformes; family Holocentridae; genus Holocentrus; species Holocentrus rufus. The sequence goes on from OMLF01015447.1 coordinate 15,154, forward strand.
GGGGGGAGGAGGAACGCTGACTGGGACGGCCACGTCTTCCCAGTCGGAGTGTTTGAGGGTTAACAGTGCAGCTGAAGAGCAGAGGGTGAAGTTAAGGTTTGCGGGTGCTGATTGCGGGTGCTGGCTGTCAGTCAAAGGAGCCCTGGTCCACGGTCGCCATGGTTACCAGGCGGGCAGGGGAGCCCATGCAGAACGTTGCAGGTGAACGTCTGGAAGAGGGAGCAGAAAAACAACTCTGTGATGAATTCATCTGGCACTATTAGCTGGTCTTCATACTGTGCTGGCCCAACCGTATTATGTGCTGATTAGAAAAAACAAACAAGAGAGTGAACGCTGCAACATACTTTGTTTCTATAATGACCAGCTGCAGTAGCCGCTATCAGCACACAGCACTAAATTACAATTCTTTAGCTATCCCACAAAACAGCCAATGTGTTCCCATCAGAGAAAGGACTAAATCCAAGTTTTCTACAGCTACTTTCTCCAGTTTCATTCTCATTTTTATCGCTGTCATCATCCTCAACCATAGCTGCCTACATAGTGTGAAAGCCTCCTCTCCTTCATGTGTTTGGTTGGCTCAGGACATTTTGGTCCACGTCATGCCCTCCCCTAGAAAAAATGTTCTGAACTTTAAAAAAAAAAAAAAAAAGCCCTCTGCTCTGCTTATAAAGAAGCGAGGTGCAGTCTTTCCACTGAGTCTGATTTGCAGCCATCTGCATTTGACTTTACTGTACAAGGGCACGTGCATTTTTTAAAAAGGATCATATAATGCAGACATGAGTTCATGCCTTGCAAGCTGACTTCTGGCTGACAGGGTGAAATAATACACTGTGCAGTATGTGTTTAATGAAACTGATTCCAGCTTGGTGAAATATTAAGATACAGAGCTTTTGAATGAGATTGTGAGTGATATTAACCATACACTCACTTTTTAAGCTGAGCTGTTGGCAGAGGAATGCTGAAATTTTAATGAGGTGCTAAGGTCATAGAGGGAGGATTTTAAACACATACCAAACGTAGAGCATGCAGTTGCATTATTTAAGTATAGAGAGCATTTACTAACCACATGCAATTTCTGCTCACTTTGTCACCTGTCGTCCCATCGGTTCCCAGGAGGGGCTTTGAATGTCTTGTTCTAGGATGTGAAAAAAAAACCCAACAACTAAAGATTAATACTCAGATTACAAGCAAAACTGTAAACTCTCCCTTGGAATTAAATATGAGTAGCAGCTAGATTCGGAGAACTTACACATATCAACGAGAGACATTAAAATTTTACACAACCGGCACAATTATTCATGCTCACCTTGTGCTTTTTACACTTCATGGAGAAATTTTCCTCAATGAGCACACAATCTGCAAGGACAAGAACGGAACATGAATCGAGGATGCCACAGTGATTCATCCAAAAGGTTGAGCAGCCCACACATGCAAGTTCAGGCTTAACGGATGTAATAATAGCCTGCCACAGACCATAAAAGAGCTATTTACAGAAAACACATGGATGTGCACACACCTGAACCTGACACACACTATTAGTTGGGTGTATTCAACATAATATTGTGACTTAGTTATTATGTTCAGAAAATGCAGCACATTTTGGCAGCTGGAGGAAAACTGAAACTTACAAGGAGAACAACTGCTCTACATATCTGGTCTAAGGTGTTCATCAACAGAGAGAGTCAGATTAAAGGAACAGCTGATCTAAAAAAAATTGCCATTATCTACTCACCCTTGTGCCAGTTATAAAACAAGTAACATGTCTTTGTCTACACAACACATGGGAAGGTAGCTAGTAGCTAGCATAACTCTGTAGCAGCCCTTCCAAAACTACTAAGGTCTATGGATGATACTTTTTAGAGTAACATTAAAGGGCAAAAATTGTCAACAAAATTACCACATACAGCTTGTGCAGCATGATCCAAGCCTTCCAAGGCCAAACAATTGTAACCTGGGTAGAAAACACCTTTATTTGCAGCTTTATTTGGAGAAAATCTTGTCAATATAATAGCCTTTGATAGCGAAACAGTTTATGCTAACGTCTACCCACTCATATCATACAGCATGAGCTGTATGGATTTATTTTGTGAAAGGTGATACCTACTGACTACCTAGGTACCTTCCAATGTGTTGTATAGACAAAGACAATTCACCTGTGCTTCAACTGCCATAGGGGTGAGTAGGTAATGACAAAAATGTCCTTTTTGGGTGAACTGTTCCTTTAAGATATGCTAGGTATAACGACAAGTCCAATGTGAGAAGCAGCTAGAGACAGGAAACGTAAAGATAAAAGAAGTTAATAAAGCTGTGCACACTATGTCTGTGGACACACACAAAAGGACTGGATGAGATTTTTTAAAAATCATTCTGTGGTCTCTTTCCCAGTTCGCCTGTGTAGGTGAAAGGCAGATGGCAAGACTTACCTGACTCTAGAGCACATCTGTAGTGATACTTGTTGGGGCAGCCCTTGAAGAAGCAGCCCAATGTAGCACCTCGGTTGCGGCAGCCTGAGCACATCTGAAAACACCAACAGAAAACATTTCAGCCTTTGCCAGGGTGTCTGCATGTTTCATCAGGGTAAAGTGAGGACCTTCCAGTTCCCTTTTACTGCCAGTTATTAGGAAATATAAGACCAATTTCACCAATGAAATGAAGGTGAAAATGAAAACAAATGTTCTATCAGCTAACAGGTCTGTAGGTCTGGGCTGATGTCTCACAGGGAAAGCAGTGCACCAAGAAACCTTTTTTGAGAGCTTTAATACTGACTTGAAAACACTGTATTTACCAGTATTCAAGGATTTTCGAGGCCTTGGAGCTAAATAATAAAATTTAAGAGACTTTACAACTTTAAGGACAAGCAGACAGCCTCTAAATATCTTGAGACCAAAGACAGAGAAACACCAGGCCTTTTACAGCCAACAATCAGATGATCAAATGACCAATGGCAGCACTGGTCAACATAATAGTAATTGATTTCCTGTATCTGTCGAGAATTATGACTAACTGAATTCCTTTGTGTACCACTTAGATTACAAGATTAGACTACAGCATTACCGTCTCCTGGGCCACCTTGACAGCCTCCTCCAGCCCGTAGACCTTGCCCTTCACCAGGAAGACGCCTGCGGACCAGATGCCACAGTCTTCATGGAGCCAGTATTCACAAGACTCCAGGGGCACCACAGGGGGGCTGTACCAGTCCTCCACAGCTACAGAACCACCATCCGATCTAGTCCGTTTGGCCGAAGGGCTGCCAGGAATGTCACTGTCGCTGGTCCATTGATGTCCCCCCAACAGCTCCCTCTGCTTCAGCTGAGATCCCGGTCTGAAAGGCCATGGCGCCAGGGGTCGCGCAAACTTCCTCCTCCGGCCCCTCGCGCTGCAGGAAGAAGAGTCAGAATCGCTGGTGTCTTCCTCGTCTTCTTTGAGGCCCGGCGTGCTTGCTGGTGTTTTGGCGCTGGGTTGGTAGCCTTCAGGGTAGTAAGGGCCATGGAGGTCACCCAAGTCCATGGCATTGGCCGACTGACCACACAGGCAGCAGATGAGAGGGCGCTGGTGCTGGCTGTGGGAGGAGGCCCGGCCCAGCTGGAGACACGAGGTACTGGGTACGACTCCGGACATGAAGCCTCCAGAGTGGGCCTGCTGCTGATGCCCCTTCTTGTGCTGTGGCTTCATCTCCTCTGGGTAGTTGATTACAGTACACAGTGATGGGGATGACTGCTTACGCTCCACACGGATAAACGGAGAGAACGTGTCCAACCTCAGGTCCCTTTTCTCTTCCTTGTAGTTAACATACTTCAACTTGATCTCTGGCTCTTTGGGGGAGAACATAGAAGATGACTGGCCAGGTTTGTGTTTCTTTCTTCTCCTCTTAGGAGGGTGAGCTGCCTTCATCTTGGCAGTGGGAGATGCTTTGCTACCTGCAGCCTCGCCTCCTCGCTTAGCAGGGCTTTTCTTTGGAGATTTCGGTGGTGGGGAAATTCTTGCCACATGAATCTCTGATAAGGGATCAGGATGAGAAATATGTTCTGGCTCTTTTTTTGACTTTTTCTGTGCAGAAAACTGAGGACATGACTCTGGCAAGGGTTTCTTCTTTGAATCTGTGTGAGCAGCACGCTTGGGGCTAGCCTGCGTTGACTGTTTGGGGTGTGAAAAATCCTCAGGCTCTTTCTTTGATTTCTTGCGCACAGCAAACTGAGGGCTTGAGATTTTTGGGGGAGTGCTGTTGTGTGAGTTTTTGGAATTATTGATGATTTCAGAATCTGAGGTAGACTCTTTGCAACTGTCAGTGTTAATGCTGTTAGTTTTACCCCTTTTCAGTGGGGACGAAGGTTTTTGTTTGATCTTTTTCACTGAGATAGATGTTTTCACCCTGCCTTTCTTTTTTCCTACCAATGGGGTGTCACTGTTTGTAGAACTGCCTGATTTAGAAACACTAGCTGCGGTTTGAAAGGCCTTGGTTTTCTTACCGGTGCGTATGCATCCTGATACTTTATACCTACTGGGATTGATGTTCATGACTATGGCCTCTAACCTTGTCCCCCTACCAGAACGCACTGGCAATTTCTTTTTTTTTAAAGTCCTCTGTAGTGCCCTTGTGTTCCCATTCATGTGAGGAATGACAGTCTTCTTGGGTTTCTTTTCTAAAACATCATCACAATCATGAAAATCACCATCATCCGTCAAGTCAATCATAGGCTCCAAAATGGCCTTCCGTCTATGGACTGGCTGCTTGTCTTCATTGCTGGTATCTAACCTTGTTGTACTGTCACTGCTGCTAAACCTTGGACCTGGGACAGAAGGCTGGATGGGCCCTTCTCTACTCGGGCTGTCCCACGCAGCCTCATCAGTCGCCTCTGGAAAAGAGTTGTCGCCGCTGGGCGAGCTGGAGGCCTGAGGCAAGATGAACACATCCTCCACGTCGTCCAGTGAGGTAGCGGAGGGGGAGACAGGGTCCTCCAGAGGACTTATGTACTCCCTGCTCAGTGAACACAGGTCTCTAGCACCCACACTTTCAGGGATGACCACAGGCTCTTGGGTTCTAGAGATGAGCAAAAGCACTTCGGAGCTGCCCCTGTCCTGATGCTCCTCTGAGGCAGGGGTGAGGGTCTCTGGTGAGGATTCAACACATGCTCCCGAACCTGACCAGCTATCACCTTGACCATTTTCCAAGCCCCTGCTGTTTTCTGAATTCTGAGAAAGACCAAGTTCCTCTCCATCTTGTAGAGGCTTATTTGTGTCCCCATCCCCAGAAACAACTCCACCATTGAACTCGCACGACTGCTGTGTTAAACATGCTCCCACATTGTCTTCTTCTGCCACCTGAGTCTGAGACAAGGACTGAAAAAGTTCTGTCTGCGTGGCAAGGTCCACAGGCCTGTCCACCTGCTCTAAGTAGTGCTGGCTCAGTGCATAGCCAGTCTCCCCAAGCCCTTTCTCTGAGTCACAGGGAGGGTGGAGGGAGAACTTGCTGATAGACGGTACGCCATACAACTGCGAATGCTGAGATAGAGAGTCATGAGTGGAGAAGACGTGAGACCTGCTCACATAAGAGAGGGTAACTGTAGTGTTGGAGAAGGCATTGTCTGGCTGAATTTGATCCCCTGGTTGGTGCCGGATGTCCGTGGAGGCAGTCTCTGAAAAGGGTAGTCCAGTTTTGCTGGTCCCAGAGTTTGGGTACCAGCTGGGGCTCTTGACCATCCGTAGGGCCTCGAGGGAGTTGGCGTTGAGGACACATTCCTCGCCTTTCCTGGTCAGGTCAATCACAGTGGGGATGTGGGAAGTGGAGAGGTCTTGAGGCTGTAGTTCATCTAAGCTCCCAGGTGGCTGCTCCATAACAACTGCAATGGATAGAGAGGAGAAAAGAAGCTTATCATTGAGATTCAAAGATTTGGGCTTAACAATACTTACAAGCAGCAATTTAGTGCGGGATAAACACCCTTTAACTCTGTTTATCCACCATTTTATTGACCAAATACATTATAGAACTAAAGAGAAGGCCGCATACTCATAGCTCCGATGCTCACGTTTATTGAGACATTAAATAGAATAGTCTATATACACCTTTTTAGACAGACATCAGCGTATGATGTAAATGTACAGTAAAAAGTATCAAACTGATGTAAATTGCATGTGGATGAGGTATTTTAAGAAACAATGCTGTTCTGAAAACATAAAATTTGTTTGTTACCAGTTACTGATCATTATCATGATCAGTGACTGGACGCAGCTAGTGGTTCACCCACCTTTTACGACACCATTAATTAAAGGTTAGCTGTGTTGCGATATACTTGATTCGCGTCACCTGCGAACAAAATGTGCTAGCTCGTGTTGTATAAGTTTTCGCACTGTTTTTCTTTGTTTTGTTTTTAAAAAAAGAACAACTAGGAAGTTTTACCATGTAACGTTAACATTAGCTAGAGGGAACTGACGTGTGCTTGAATTTGAATACGAAACATGGCTGTGACTGAAAATTAATGTTATAACTTATTTCCAGTTTACGTAAATATTGGACGGTCCGGAACAACACACAGTTAATGTTCCTTTGCGGACGACCGAGTGAAGGGATTTAGAGAATATTTACCTACAACGTTGACAGGTCAGGATTGCTAACATTTGTTAGCTTAGCCACAGCTAACGTTAGCTTGCTAGGCCCGGCTTAGCCCCGATAACGTTCCCATCGTTTTGTATGAAGAGAATGTTAGGTTAAACTCCGTGCAGTATCTGGCAATTTAATGTGGCCTTTTTTAAGGACAAAGGTACATAGCTCGTGTAACACTGATTAACAACTCCAACTTATCGACAGGCAACAGGCTTCAATTCGGCATCATTTGATCCCCTATAAAGCACTTTATTTCGATAAAATGTCAACTTGTACTTTTAATTCAGTTTTCGACACGCCAGCAACGGCGCTGAAGTGGTGTAACGTAACGCAAAGAGCTCGTTATTGGGGAAGCATTTTTTTTTTAATTTTACTTCAATATGTGAATTGGTGAATTAAATATACGCGCCGTATTGAAGAGTGGATCATGACAGTTCAGAAAGGTCTAAGTTGTGTTAAGCCACTTGTGAAACTTTGCCGATAAGTAGAAGAACATAAATTGCCAGATATTTTAGTGGAGTTTGGCGATCCAGTCTCCCCATTAAGGAGAACGGGACGTATCGGGGCTAGGCCCGGCTGGATGAAACAAAGACAGCGGAGCTAATGCACTGCGCTGCTGATCAAAACTTACCCGGACGGGAGGGATCGGAAGGTTTTCAAACGTCCAATTCAAGAATCTGCCCCACCCTGCATTTCTTTTCTGAACCCACCAGACTCTAACTCATCTAAAAAAAAATCTATAAATTAGTGAAACCAACAAATTAAATAAAGATACACACACTTTCCAGGAACACACTACTCTGATACCACCAGTGTCAAATTAGCTTTAATGTAAACCTGAACTTCCGATTACAAACTTCAAAACAAAACCGTTATTACCGAACATGTGTTTCAGTGTTCTCTGGCAATAGTAAGAACAAAGGTGTAAAAAAGAATGTATTTTATTTCGAGTATGTATTAAATGAAATTAAAAATGCACAGTTGTTACTTAGGTCAGCAGAATAGCTGCCGCAGTGCCTGAGTTCAATCAAGTCAGAATAATCTGCCACTATCCTGCCTTTTGCTTGGCATATATGTAAGACTGTCAAAGTCCAGAAAATCTCAAATACTAAACTTATCCGACACAAGAAACTTTTTATGCGTGCCCTACATTACTGTATTTTTTTATTTTTACTCCAGGGGACACAATTTTGCGTTTTATTTAATACTACTTCCGGTTGTGTTCTAACGAATTCCAGGGGGCTTGACACTGCTCTTATAACAGCAGTGGAACAGTTGTCACTCAGCTGGAGAACAGTGAGGCATCATGGGAGACAAGTGAAGACTTATTGCTCCAATATATTACTCACTCTGAAAGAAAATTTTACAGGCTGCACATTTCTTGGGATATCTTGTTCATTTCTTCCTAAGCCATGCATTTTTAAATGATGTGCGAAGTTTTGTTCATGACACTTGTATTACAGACCGATTGAGATGATCCTGCATACCCTGTTTTATCCTTTGGTTTGTTTTATTCTTATTTCCTTTGGGCATAGAGTTCATGCAGACCAGGAAGAAAACTCCAAAATTTACTTTTTTCCCCCACAGAAAGAACTATAGGAATCCCATAATACATTTCAAAGGGATATCATACAATGTCATAGCAAAGCTACAAGCTACCTATAGCATCATGTTGGAGTGTAAAACAATAGTGTGTCCTACGGTCACTACTTAGTAGTCTGCTGCAAACACACTGTATGGCACATACAGTGATCAAATTAACAAATAGCTATAAAGTACTTCACACTATTCAATTTTATTTGAAATACTAGTATAGAAAGGATTTCTCACTTGGGTGTATGGCTAAAAAGTGAGCTACACATTCTAACTCAGAGTGAAGCCACGTGTGCTTTTTTATTTAGATCTTATAGACACTTGCAGTTAATATTTATGAATATGAACCACTCTCTCCCAAAGGTAGAGAGCAGAACCACAGCAATACTCTGTGATGTAGTCAATACATGAAATACAGGGCCTCATTTATAAAAGCTTCTCAACCACAAAGTATGTAGATCTACTCATGACTATATCCAAAGTGAAACTGTAATTTATGGAGAAATGATCTTGATGCCAAAACCAGCAATCCATCCTTCTAACCTCAAGTGATTTATCAGGTGAAATTAAGTTTCAAGTATTGTACATAGTATGAATTCCATGGATCAGATGAGCTACATTTATCATATTCTTTGAAATGACAAAATGATAGATTCAGAATTTGCAGACTAACTTTGTTTTTGCTGTATTTGTGATATTTTTTTTGTCCAAGTGAACATTATCTGGCAGAAAACAATGAGTATGCTGGCAAAAACCCATAGTGGTCTGTTTCATATCATGGTGGCCTATTCACTTTCAGTGGAGAAGCTGCAATATGAAATGAAGATATCAACTGAGAGTTGGCTCTGCTGTTTAGTGTTCTTGACTGAAAGGTAAATGATGCATCGCTAAATCGTTTTAATGTACCACCATTACGTTGGGTAATCTACAGTTGTGATTTTACACTTTATGTGAGGTATGATCAATTCTAATCCAGTGTACAGTTTCAGTGTGGAAGGACAGTAAAGCAGACATGAGAACCTCAAAGTAGTCAGACAAGGGACAGGGTGCAAAAATATTTATTGCTAATAAACCTGTAGTCAGTTGGTGTATATTTGCTTTATATTTACAGTAAGAGTACAGAGGAATGGGAATGTGAGACAAAAATCCAAAACATTTAAATAAATACAAAGGGACTGCCACTGAACAAGACTACATTACCAACTCCAACAACTCCTATACAGTTGGACCAATGATTGCAGTGAGGAAAAAAATCTATATAAATTTTCATATATATTTATATTATAATCAGTGATCCCATCCATATGCATTCAGCAGTCGCCTTTCTTCTGGTAACTGAAGATCGATCCCAGGATTTCAGAGAACATCTATGATGTTAATCACCATTTAGAAGCTGACAAGTCAGGCGATGAAGCAACATGGCAAATAGTTTATTTGTATAATGATGCAGGAGAACATTTTTGTTCCAGAGCTTGTTTATTGAGCAAGACTTCCATCTGTGCTGAAATGATAACGGAGTGGTGGGGAGATTCATTATGTGCGTACTGACCACACCTAGCATAACGTGCAGGCCTCAAGGCCAAACTTGTTCTCACGATTGGTTATGCAAATATTATTCAATCATCAATATGTAGTTGTGTTTAGCCATTAAACATCACACTTATTCCTTTGGCTAGCAACACAATCTACGGAGTTAAAACAGTAGCTTACACAGTCATGGTTTTAGTGTATGCAAGATGCTCAATTAAAAACAGTACAGAGTATTTACAGTAAGACATGGCAACAAAAAAAAGTACAAAAAAAAGTCACAGTAACTGAAGTGCATGGAATGCAAACTCTATAGACATGAAATTCAAACTTCATACCATGATTTCTTTAATAATATACGACGTGTGTTTGTGACCAGTGTGTAGTGTTACTAAATAAGTCATTACAGAGCTAAAATATAGTGGGCCTCTAAACATGCAGCAAGGTAGGAGGAGGTGACACGTCACTGTCAGAACTCCTTTGTGTCTTTATTTTCAAACAGGTGAAGTCTCTGCTCGGCTGTCAGCCCTTCCTTTAGACTCTGCAGAGATAAACAAAAAAAAAGATGTTAATAATGATCATGATCACCTGAACTTCTGGACACTCGTGTCCTGTGCAGGCAGTGAAACTTGATGTTTCTCTTTGGTGAAACAGCTTAAGTGCCAAAATACTGTCCATGTGTAAATAATTATCTATAATGTGCAAATCACATAATGAGATCCCAAACACCACGCTACAATTGATCCCATAATCATTTACACCCTGACTCTGTAAGCATATACACAACAGTGACAGGGTGGCTAATGTGACAGGACACAGATTTGGACGACAACCATTTCAAAAGTTATTAAACCCTCTGATATCAAAGGGAGATCATCACTCTGCGAGAGCTCAAGTCTTTTCATTTTCACCCCCGTGCATCTGTGAAGTGGGAAACGTGTGCATACTAATGTGATATGCGACGCAATCAGATCTTTTCAGTGCTTTAGAGATGGAGGACAACAGGGTGTGCTTGTCACCCGTGGGTGCGTCTGTTATGGTTTACCTAAAGGAGAGGGGAAGGAGGCCTACACGTCCTCAGCAGCCCTGAGTGTCCCAGGGCATGTCACGATTCACAGACTGAGGACAGAAGGGGGAAAACACACCAGCAAGTGTGTTAGAGTACTATGATGCTTTCTTTGTGCAGCACAATCCAAAGTTATGAGGAGCGCAGTGTGTCATGGATTGATAAAATGGGCTGATAAAACAAAATGTATGCACATGTGCAGCTAAGCAGCAATACTGCCAATGATGATGCACCAAAAGGCATTCGAGGGGCTGGTCAACACTGCATGCAACTGCTACATACTGCATGCAATTGCACAGCTGACCTGTAGGTGGCAGTATGACACTTGAAATCAAATGGATTATCACAGTCTTACCACAGGCTGTTGCTTGTGGTGGGAAAAAATTTACTGGAAAAATATATCTCGCTTCAAATAAGACTGCTCTTTCAGCTTTAAATCAGTTGAAGCTCAAGTGGCATGACTTGATGAGTGACGGAGTTCAATGAGAAATATTAAAGAAACAGTTAAGTGAGTTCTACGATTGACTTGGATGACTTGACTAGGATTGTTTTAACCCCCCCCCC
>OMLF01015447.1:26521-44427 GCA_900302615.1 Holocentrus rufus
CGGATGCCGGGGAACCCACCTTTGACCTCATGGTGCGCTCTGAGCGTTTAGCTGCAGCAGCTGCCATCTTGAGGATGTCTGGGTTGCTTTTGGACTTCATGATATCTAGGAGGAAAAATAGAAACGTTAATAACAAATACAGCTGAATACATGAGGAGAGAGGGAACAGAAGTATTCTCTTGTGTTGAGGTTTGTTGTGGATTTCATTTGCTGCTAAGTGAAGTGGTGTCAGAGCTCAGATACAGGGGAACAAACAGAGGAAGGGGCGGAGGAGTCAGGCATGGCGAATGACAGATTAGATGTTGGCGGTCAGGTGGGATGAGGTGTGTTTTCGGGCGTGTTTTCGTACCGTATCCTCCTCGCTCCACCTCCTCCAGCGAGGGCTCCCCCAGCGCTTCGTGAGCCAGCTGCAGCTGGTCTCTGAGCCGGCCCAGATCCCGCTCCGCTTTGGCCTTGACGATACTCAGCTCTGTGTAGATGTCCTTGTACTTATCTGTTGCGTATTTCTTATCCTGCACACACACACACACACACACATCATTTAGGGGTTGAAATGAGGGCTATGCATTCATGCTATGTGCGTCTGTCAGTCTCGATTTCATGCATGTTCCCCGCCCCAGGATAAACTTACTCTTTGGGCTGCCTGGAGTTCATCTTTCAGAGAGTTGATTTCTTGCTTCAGGTACTGGACCTCAGACTCCTTCACCCTCAGCATCACCTGGAAAAACAAGATGAAACGGTTGAAAAGACGGTGTGGAACACAAGCGGTGATTGGGTCTTAAACATCAGGATTCCAAAACTTTAGAGGAACCTGCCCAAAGTGCTTAAGGGATATCAGTAAATCTGCACCATCAATAAAATTAGCTTTAAAACTCACTTTTATGGACTTGCTTTTATGAAAGAACCTTTTATTAATCCTTTGCTTGCCTCATTGTTTTATGTTTCTTGCTTTGCTTCTATTTCATTTTGCTTGTGTAGTTGATTTCATCTTAGTCCTCCACAAAGCACAGCTATAAAATGTTTTATGGAGCACTACGCAGATAAAGATTATCATCACCTTCCAGGAATAACTAGACCTCGTTTTGATTATTTTCTTTGCCATGTGTTAAAATGGATTTGCCAGATGCATGTCAGTGTTTAAGTGTGTCTACCTCTAACTCGTAGAGCTCTTTGCCCTGTATCGTGATGCTCGTGTCTCCACCTCCGTCCTCACTGGTCATAGAGCGCATCTTGGTGATCTCTGCTGCAAGACGGTTGTTCAGCTCCTGGAAATGCAAAAATCAAAGTTGAGCACGGAATACGAAGGGGTTTCAGTGGCAGGGAGTGTAGTGTGTGTGTGTGTGTGTGTTGTGTGCACCTGGTTGTGTGCGTTGAGCTCCTGGTTCTCTCTCTGACACTGCCTGAGGGCCTGCCTCTCGGCCTCCAGTGCCTGGGCCAGGTGGGCGTTCTCCAGGCACTTCTGGGAATACTGCTCCGACAACACCTCGATCTCCCGCTGGAACGAACACAGCTCCTCCCTGAAACACAACGCCACGTCACACCGAGGGAAAATCACATCTCAACAGATTGGCTTTAGGGCACAGTGAGAGAGTTCAAATATGGCTACAGTGGCTTAATTTCATCAATCCTTTAATGTGTCCAGTCTCTGCTTTGGTCCACGGCTTGATCTTTAGTGTCTAGACAGACCTGGAGCCAGAATGAGGTTTATCAAGGTCTGACGGGGATCAGACGGACTGAGACAGACATAAAAATGGCCCAAACACCGGGCTGGAGCTGTGTCTTAATTCCATGTTTGGCAGGGTCACATACAGCTACCTCAGGCAAGGTGACGGACCTTGGCTACAGCTGGCGAGCTGCAGGCTAGCAGCCCTCTGCCCCGCCCAGTTCAGACTGATAGCTTTGGGTGAACTTTAACAAAGCAGGATCAGTAAGTGCGCCAGCAAACACTGACAAACAATGGTTCTAGTTCATAGAAAGAGCTTCACTAGAATAAAGGGCCATTGAGTGTACCGAGTTATAACATAAGCATTTCCAGCAAATTTTTTCCTTTTGAGCAGAGAAGAAAGTGTCTGACATAACGAAGAGAGGACTAACAAAACTTAAAGCTTGATTGATTTCCACTTGATTTACTGTGCTAGATTTGAACTATTCCTTATGCTCATCTGACACAAACACCTGTGGTTTTACAGGTGATGCCAAGTGACGTGTTACAACATGCAGAAGACACGCAGGTGAGCAGCGCCTAAATGATTTCTCCATCAAACAAATGAATGTAAGCCAGCAAGTTGGTTTCAAGCTCACAATTAACCATTCATAAACTTGAAACATAGTTCAACTCAACTGTTTGGCGTTACATGGAAGAAGATTTGCAGGAGTCTGGATTTATTAAACGTATTAAACCATGTTCACTTTGAGTGGACACAGAAGAATTCCAAACACTTTTTAGCATATTTTGTGTAATTCTCATAAATAAAAGTGGCAAACATGGCTGCATACCAATCAAGATTACAAACACCTAGTTTTAGAGGTGCACCTACCTCTCATTTTCTCATTTCTCACATTATATACTTAAGTGTTAGCATGAAGCACAGGAGCTGACAATGTGCTGGGGACACACAGATGATTTTGGTTCCTCTCACCACTTAACAGGTTTGTTAAGCCAGCTGAGGCTCACATGGCAAATCCTCCAAAAAAACCTGCTGTTATTCCTTGTTGCAGCAGGAGAACTGATGTGGAACCAGAAGGTCTCTGTCATAGTTATCTAAGCATCAACACTGAGTCTGGAGCAGCATTTTTACTCCGAGGCTCCCGATCAATACGGGCCCGGCTCATAAATGCCAAAACAGAGAAGTGCAGCAGTAAAGAAAGCTTACTCGTGCTGTCTGCGAATCTCTTCTATGTCAGCGTTCTCTGTGTTGCTGTTGGCCTTGCGAGCTTTGTCCAGCTCTTTCTCCAACTCTGTCCGGTGGGCGTTTTTCATCGCTTCAATAGCTAAGGAAACAGAAGAAAAGAGGTTTGACGACAAATTCTTGTGAAAATGTGCCAATGTGTTATAATCTAAGTATAATGAACTAAAGATATGGCGACAGGATCATGGATGCTTTCACATTTTCTCAGGTCCCTGCAGAAATCTAACATTTAGTATGAAGAGAGTGATGTTTTCTTTCATTTGGAGCGAGGCTTTTCGTCTGTGGTGCTACCTACCGGCGATGGTGGCTGCCGTCTCCTCTGCCAGCAGCCGCTCCTTCTCCTCCTGCAGATTCTCCAGCTCTCTCTGGTGTTTGCGCTGCAACTCGTCTATCACCTTTTGGTGGGACTCCTCCATAGCAGCAAAGCCCCTTTCGCAGGTGGCCTACAGGATAGGAGGAGGATGTAGGGATATCGGTGAGTTCAAAGGTCACCTGGACGAGGACCTTGAGGTTCTCCTGCCCATCTGAGCTGAGCAGGAAAACCCCCCTGGGTCCCAGAACATAAGCTAGTGCTGATCGTCTGTTTAGTGACAGTAAACAGCCTGCAAGCTACAGCCTGTTAGCCACGAGCAAGATGAGCCTGTGTGAGTACAAAAAAAGGTTAAGAGAGATGAGACTACACGTTATGCTGAAGGAATGCATAGGGTGTAAGAAAGTATGTTTTGATATTTCCTGTGAACAGTAAAATCATTCATCCACTGGCACTTTTTTTGCTATGTAAACTTCTAACCACATTCATAAAACGCTCATTATGAATCAAGTTCATGTCTGGTTGAGTAGTGCCTGTTGTCTACAGCTAAGGTGCAAACCATAATCTGTCTATGAGCCAAATCTTTGATGGAATGTAGGGTTAATCCCATGCCTTAATACAATCATGAATGGCTGGGCCTGGGCTGCTAGAGGTTAAGCTGGGACACTGGAATCAAAAGTATCTTCAGCAGTGGACATTTTTGGCTAGCCTGTCTGTGTCAAATGAGGCAAGCTTGCCAAGCTTGCACTGACACCTTTGGGCGGTATGGACACAGGGGTAGAAGAGGGTAATCCTGATCAACATGCTTTTAGACAGAGCCATTCACAATGCTATTATAATTACAGTGCAAGTTTCCACAAGAGGGGATTTGAATGGCCTTCTGACTAGCCCGACCCGAAACCTAGTCCTACTTCCGTCCTCTATTCATTGCCACTAATCTGAGTACTCAGTCAACGGTGCTGCCCTGGCCAGCGTTCCCTCACTCTGTCTCAATCCAGCTACAGCCAAACAGGGGAACTGTAGGCCTAGTCTGTTTTCACAGGGATAAAAACCCTGAGCGCTCAGAGTGGCCCAGGAACCTACTGTGAGAGACCGAACTCGCCAGTTCCTCCCCACTGGGCGTATGGAAACTTCCTGCTCTGACATCACAGCAAGCAGCACCTGCACTTTATTTGGGTGCATGTTAAGATATGTTTCTTGCGTGTGAAAGTTCATGTCCTGGTTAAATGCTGGAACTGGGTGGCTCACTATTCAGACATTCCAGACTATTTAGGTAGCTTATAATGGAGGGGAGGGCTAATAAAGTGCAATGTTTAAGACATGAGCTGAACATTGGAACATCCAACCCATTGTGCTTGAGGTTGGACTACAGGCAATAATCCCTGTAGTAAAAACTTAAGGTGGTATTAATTTCTGCCTCACTTTACACCTGACATGAACATCCATCTCATATCCAGATTGAATCTGAGTAAGATTTAGGTACTCCACAGCTAACGGTGATTAAAAAGGATTTATTCAGCTGCTGTCACTGCAATTACGTTCCTCCAAACTAAAATGACTGTTGAAGTCTAGCTTCATTTGCTCCCTATCAATGAGTATCCTGACTATACATCTTGATTAGGGCTGGGTGATGACAACTGGCACGTTCACAAGATATTTACACAATGTGGATATGTTGACTAAGCGGGTAGAAGCAAGTAACTGAACAGCTACAACAGTCTAATAAGTTCAGAAAATCTCATCACTTTGCTGTAATGCAGCCTTTAAAACCAGGAAGGCAACACCTCTGCCCTAACATGATATTGCAACATCCAAAATCCCTGACCATATTCTGTTTTTTTAATCACGGTATCAATATGATGTCGATATATTGCCCAACCCTAATCTTGATATGTTACCATTTCCAAATTTAAGATAGTTTTATGTTACATTAACCTCAAGTTTATAAGAGCTCCATAAGAGCACCTGTTGGCTTTGTGTGCTCTTCCTGACTGAATCTGCATGCTAAATGGCTTTGAGAAGCAACTGCATGTACACTTTGTTGTTAAAGGGCCAAAATGCATCTCTGAATAGGTGGTTTGGAGTTAATGAAACTTTACCATTTAGATAGGCAAGCCATATTATTTGTCACTGAGCTTCAAGATTTTATATCTCCGTACAGGCTGAACTGCTGAGTAATGCTATCACTGCAGAAATTCTTATGATGTTATGCTTCTTGGCTACAGGGAAAATGCACTTGTGTGACAGGGATCACAGCCAAATATCAGTACATCTGCCCCTCAACATTTAATACTCTTACAAATCTACATATCCTCAATACTAATACCACAAAACTTCCCCTTACTAATATTTTTTCTTTCTCTACCTCCTTTGCCAGAATTATGCTCTTTACAGATTTACTAACCTCATTTTTATTTTTTAGTTTCATGTGACTTGGACAATATTTGGCTTAAGAGCTGCTCTAGAGAATTACCCCGACACTTTCCTGTAAGTGTGAGTGCGTTGCTTGATAAATACTTCTTGCTCTCCAGTTTTAGCAAAATTTTTTTTTTTTGCTAGTATACTACGTCTATGGAGCATCTTTAAATATAATTCTCAGATGTTTGATAAAAACAGGCCCAGATCCTCAATACATTTTGGGTACATTAATCCCTGTATTTTTTATCAAATACAGTCCTATCACCAAGGATGCATCTAAATGCCAGGTGTAAAGAGGGTCATAGACAAGATCAGTTACTATCATCAGTTACACCATGATTACATTCAGATGATCTCAACTAACCTAAACTAAAAAAGCAATGTAAGTATGACTAGAACAGGAAAACATATTTTTGTAAAAACTTTGCATCTTTGCATCAATATGCACAAAACAATGTACATATGCAATTAAATTAAAACCTGAATCTGAACTCTGAGCAGTCCTTTATATAAAGTTGAAATGTTATGTCATACATTGTTAATTAGAGACAAAAGGAGGAAAATTAAACTATAAGTCAGTAGAAACAGCCAAAGGAAAAGAGACCAGACCCATTCGAATAAAGATCATGACAAAAAAATAATCTAAATTGATTAAAAAAAACGGTTCTGGTTCTGAATACCTAAATGCTTTAAAATCTAAAAAAAAAAAGGGTCAACTCTTTGCCCTTAGCACTTTGCTACTATCACACTATGGCCAAGTAAAAGGGTTGGATTAATAAGCACACTGAACTAATAGCAGAGGAACTCATTTCACACGAGTATGAGCTCAGACAGAATCTGATCACTTCAAGTTTTACATAGCTATCTGTCTTTTAGGGTTACTGAAGATTCTACAGTTGATGGTAATGAAGCTTCAACAAAATGGGTTCCTCAGCACACAACTACAACAGTGCCAACGATTTCATGCACCTAAAGGTTAGTTGTCATGCAACACTGAAGAAAACTGCTTCACAGAACAAAGAGCGGGAGTGAGGTGGGCGAGGTTAGGAAGGCAAGTAAGGGTTGGGGAAGGAAGGGGATCTGGGAATGCCACAAAGGAGTACAAGGCATCACGGATGGAGGATGGCAAGGACAAAGAGCGCTTCCACCTTCAGATTTTCCAGGTCTTTCTCGTATTTCAGCCGCAGAGTTGTTACGTCGCCCTGTTCTTCACGCCGCCTCATCTCTTCAGTCATGACTGAGACTTGGGTCACCAGCTCTTGAATGCGCTCCTTGAGGTTAGATGTTGGGGATGAAGCAGGATGAGTTGGTCTGTCCTTGGCCTCATCTGCCGAGCTTCTGTCTGGGCTTGCTCTAGTAACAACACTCCTCAGCTCTTCCATCTCCCGGTAAAACTTCTCAGTAAGAACATTCCTTTCTGTCTCATGCTTCTTCTTCAAGTTCTCCATGCAAATAGTCAGGGAGTCAATTTCTTTCACATTTTCTTCTGAACGGAGGCGCAGTGTTTCACTTGCCTTAGCAACTTCCTGCCTCAGCTTTTCAGCTTCCTGCTCGTAGACATCTTTGACCTCTCGAAGTTCCTTCCTGTGCCTAGCTATCATGTCTTGAAGCTCAATTGTTTTATCCAATGAGTCTATGGGCTCTCCTTCAATCTGAATGAAAGTTTGTGGCCCTTTGTCATTTTCCATTGGCACTTCAGATAGTTGATTCTGAAGATCTGCCAGTTTGGATTGGAGATCTCTGTTAAGTTCTCTCAATTTAGAACAGTTTACACAATCTGAGCTACCAATCTGAATTTCTGCCTGCTTTTGCTTCAGCTCTTTCTCGTGGTGGAATTTCTGTCTGATGATGACATAAGACATGCATGCTTCTCTAAGGGCTTCAAGCAGATATTCAGATCTCTGTTTTTGTTCAATGGCAGAATCAAAGCTCAACAGAGCGAAGGACAGGAGCTTGTCATGTTTTGACAACTTCACTGTGGAGACAATTTGCTTCAAAAAGTATGCCTTTGCTTCCAAGGTCTCTTTTAAGTCTTTCAGAATTAAAGTATTTGTTTCATTATCAAGCAAGCTATACATATTTGAAAAGCCTGACTCCGCCACTACCATCTCGCTATCATCTTCAACTTTTGCTCGTTGGCAAATCCTTCTAATCAAAAACATCATGCTTTTCTCTGCCATCATGCTTTCTGCCAAACGCCCTTCACAACTTTCTCCTTTATTTTCTTGTGACCTCATTTCAACAGTACTCAGCAGCTGGCTCCAGAATTCTCCCTCCAATATCAATGTATCCATGTCTTTCTGACTCACACAAAGAGGGTCCTCTTTGGAAGAATCAAGGTTATCTGTGACAAGTAAAGTGCTTTTTAAATTGCTGAGCATTTTCTCTACATTAACATCTACTTTTGCCAACATCTCTAATACTTGATTAAGCGCCTCAGACTTCATCTCAATCTCCTGTACTACTTGCTCAATAAGTCCTTCATCAGCAACCTGCTTCTCACCTGAGTGAATCAACCCTTCACTATCATGCGCTCTCTTGTCAACCCTACTTGCCTTCATTTCTACCTCCAACTTCTCTCGTAACATCCTTATTTCATTTTCTGCTTCTTCTAGCTTCTCACGACTGACTCTCTCAGATTCCTGGTTGCAAGTGATTAATTCAACCTTCTGGGCTTCAAGCTCCATACAGAGCTGCTCTGTGGCCTGTAAGTTTGCCTCTTTCTCATGTAACTTTGCTTCTGATGCTTTAAGAAGCTCTTTGAGTTGCTCTTTCTCCTGTTGTGACTCATCATCCTCATAGGATGCCACCTGGAATCCAAGACCTTTCAGGGTAGCCTCTTTCAGCTGCAGTTTCTTTTCAGTGTCTTTCAGGCTGTTTCCAAGCTCCTCCAAGGTCACTAGAGCTTCATGAAGCCTGAGGGATTTCTCATTCAGCTCCCTCTCATAATATTCCCTATCTATGGCATTTGCCTGGTTCTCCGCCAGTTCAGCCTTCAATCTGTTCAGCTCCTCCACGATGAGATGGTGTTGTTTGCCAGTCTGCACATTACTCAACTCGGCTTTCAGCCTGTCTATTTCTCTGTCAGCCTCAGTCAGCTGGTTCACAATCTCCTGACATCGCTGGTTCAGTGCACCATTTTCACTGGTTAACAGTTCGACTCTCTGGGAGAGCATTCCAATAGTTATCTCATTTGTTTCTGAATGGTTTTCAATTTTTTTTGAGAGAGGGCCATATGGGTTTTTAAGGCTTTCAAAATTTTGCATCTGAACCTTGCCCACCATATCCTCCATAGTTAAGAGACGGGCTTCGTAGTCACGGATGCTTTCTCCTGCCCTGGCTAAGTTCATTTTTATGGTTTCATTTTCTACCTCCTGTTGACATTTCCAAGTCTCCAAGAGCTTCTGAAACTGACTTCTTTCTGTTATTTCTGGATTACAGCTATGTGATCTCAACAATTTCATCAGCCCCTTAAGGGTCAGAGTTTTACCAGTCATCAAGTCCTCTAGCTCTTGAATCCGCTCTGAGCTATCCTGGAGCAAGAAGCTAACTGTCTTTTGGACTGGTTCTGCAGGAGGGCTTTCCAGAATGGATGTTTTTTGGGGTTCGGAAAAGTAAGGTTCCTTGATGGAGAGGTGAGAAAGCGAGAGGCCAAGCTGTGCCTGCATATTACGCTTTTTCAGCTCTTGCAGCTGCAGGAGCTCTTTTGTCTCCTGGTACTTCTTTGTTAAGCTCTGTGCTTGAGAACTAACCAGCTCTGGCCTCTTCGTCTGGGGCGTCACATTGGCCTCCAGACCCAAAGGGTGCTCCAGCTTGGAAAAGGGGACCAGACAGTTGGTTAACACACAGCAGGGGAGACACAAGCTTGCTAATTGTTTTCAGCGTCATCTACCACTACTTACCCCCCAATTGTGACATTACATTTAACATTCCCACATGATAATGTCAAATTATATAGATGAATATAATGACTCATAACATTATCAGTCACTTCTACATAAGCCTAAATGGTGTGAATTAAAAGCGCAGGAAAGAGATTTAATGGCCAGTGTTAGTTAATTACAACAGAGCATGCACATTAAACGGTTAAACGGTTATTTCATGAGGTAAGTAATGCAATATTAGTTTCAGCTTGATGGTTTACTTGGGGATGGAAGGCATACCAGATCCAACAAACATTTGTTCCAAGCTCATGTCTTGCACCAGTCGTTTTTCCTCAGTATGGATGTTGAACTGTGTTTCCAACTTAAGTGTAATGTTCAAACACATTTTCTATATGATTTCACTGTAACCTCAAAAGTGCACTGACATTTAATATTTCCAATACAAAAAATAAAAAAATATATACTGTATATTCAAGAATCACAGGAATATCTAATATAAAACCAGCTCCTGGAAAAGTACTAATAAAAAATGTCCCAATGCAAGCCATCTATAAAAGTAATAATTCAGCCTTACTCTAACAAATCCATCCACACACAAATATCAGAATTTATCCAACAAGATTCATCTAAGCCATGATATAGCTGACAGGATTTGTTAAAACAAAAAATGGATGGTCTACATAGTTAATAGAAGATGAGAATCTGACTTCCATGCAAATAATTAGAAAACAAGCCAAGAGGTTATTCATCATACATTTTGAGCGAAACATTTCAACAGCTAAAGCTATTATGTCATTAACAGAAATGATGACAATGGACCTCTTTGACCCATAATCAACTTATTATTCAGTATATCTGCTAGCATGAGTTCATGACTTCTATACAGCACAGACTTATCAAAAAGAAAAATAAAGATTCACTAGTAGAAGCCAGTAGTAATAAGGTCTCAATGTTTTTTTCCACATGCAATGAACTCATGCAAAGGCACATATTTGTAGCCATTTTGTAGCTTTGATGTCAGTGTGTTTGCTGTCTTACAATTAAATACAACATGCAAAGGTTGTTACAAAATGGAGGAAAATATTGCTCAGCCGAGAACATAGGCATAAACTATACAATAAGACTTAGACACTAAGACCTACAGTACTGTACAGTACACCACAATGCTGAGTATGTAGATGCTTGTAATCTTTTCACTCACCGGAGAGATGTAACCTGTCCGGATGTCCTGCTCTCTCTCCAGAGCTGTTCTCAGTTGGAGCTCCAGCTCCTGTTTGTGCTGGTTGGAGTCGACAAGCTGTTGGTGACAGCACTCCAACTGTGCCTTCAGGTCTTCTACCTGGAAGAATGGCAAAAAATTGTTAAGAGAAAGGGAGACAGTCACTACATTTGACATAATTCCACAATCTCCACTACACATAAAGTGTAAACTTACCCCTTTTTTGTAACTTTCCAATAATTTCTCCAGCTCTCCAGTCTCTCGGGGGTGCAATGTTGAGGGCAGGGGTACCCTCCTCTCTTCCCGTATGGGCGTCTTCTCCACCTGTTGCCAGTGCTGTTCTATCACTTCCTCCACCCTCTGTTGCCTCTCCAAAGAAACAGGACCTCCAGAATCAGACCCCGTGTGTCCATCTCCCTCTCCACTCTCATAGTCCATCCTCCCTATCTCACCGACCGATGAAGACTCCACCGATGTGCTGGTCACAGACTCGTACCTCTTCCGCCTCTCCTCCCTTCTCCGACTCCGCTCGGGTTCTCCCAGGTTTGCCTGCAGACCCTCGGCCTCCTGGGCTCGCTGCTGAGCCAGGACCTGGGCGATGGGCCTGAACTCTGCCCAGTCAAAGGTCTTAGAGCGGCCTTCCCTTCTTCGCTCCCGTGCCCGGCTCTTTTTGAGGCCCTGAGTGGGATCTCTCTCCACGGATGATGCCTCAGAGGAAAGAGAGTCCTGGGTCACATCTGGCCTAACCAGACCCTCCAGAGGAGAGAAAGAGCCGTGATCCTCAGTCGAGCTGAAAGGCAGCAAAAAAAACAAGGCACGCAATAACTTTTCAGTAAATTGTAGCTATTCCAAAACACCCATTAAGCATTGTCTATTGTATTATGCTTTTGGGATGACTCAATCCTCAAGTATGTTTTCAACAGAAATCTGGGTTAAAGAATAAACATCATGATTAATGTGTGCAGCAGAGTTGAGGTAACTGTACTGACCTTGCCACATCAGGGGCAGTAGAGGGTCTGACATTCTTCATGACTGCCTGGATCCAGTTCCTTCGTATACCTGCTGTCATAGCCGACAGAGTGTGCACTCCCTCCTGGGTCTGAAGACGAGAATGAGATAAAAAGGTCAAGGCTAAACGAGGGGAGGCATGCACTTTGTCATGTTAAAATAGCAACCAAAACAAACAGTGCGAGCACACTAACAAAATTTGTATTTTACGAGAATGCAAAGCCTCTTACATGTATTTGAAAGCCATAGTTGCGTTGAGCCTGGTATTCGGTCACATTGTAGCAAGTGGACAGATCGATCTCACCATCCAAGTCGGAAGCCTGTGGCAATACAAATATTAACAAGCAAAATTGTTTATAACAAACAAAAACAAATGAACCAAAAAAAAAACAATAAGTGTTGACATAAAATGAATGACAGTTGACCTCCTCAGCGATGGAGTCCTTGTAGTATCGCAGGCTGTGATCTGTCAGCACAAACCAATATTTCTTCCACTGCCGGGCGGAGAGGAAAAAGAGAAAGTGGGGTTATACAAAGTTCAAAGCCAGAGTTGCGTCATAGCTATCATGCACATCTAAAAAGTACAAATAACTGTCATCTGGGGCGCTGAAAAGCTGATGAGTTATTGAAAAATGAAGAATTAGTCATAAATTATCAGATACTCCCTCAAAGTCGGTGAGACCTTCTGTAGTGTGTGGTAGTGTGCAGCTGCTGACGCCCTCCCTGTTCGTATATCTCATAAAGATGCATGCGAAAACCTTCAGGACCCAGCCTGGTCTTTTAACTGTTCTCCATTGAAGCTTCAACATCAAAGCCTGACCAGACCTCTTTAAAGGCCATAGAATGCTACACACATTCAAGAGTCCTTTAGGGTGGACAGTTCAAATGCTGTTTGAACTAGCTACTGACTCCCTTCTTTGATGACGCTACCTCCATTTCATAAAGACACCAATGATATGTAACTGTGTTCATTTCTTTAAATGTCAATATTTTCTGTCTATTTGCTAATCAGTCTAAAGTTTCCTTTGTTTCTCCTGGCTTGACTGATCCAAGAGACAAGGGCTGGTTAGCACCTCATGCAGTACCTGGCTTTGCTCGTCCAGCTTCACCATCCAACCTTTCTTGAAGTTAAGCAAATCTGGCTGGAAAAGGAAAGAGAATAGTGAGAAACCACACACATCTTGGTATGTTCACAATGTTTCCTCATGCAAGATGACCTCAGGAAAATGCAAAATGCAATTATTATTTGTCAACCCATTTCACATTGCTCTTTGACACTGTAGCAATAGCAATTTATCACAACTTAACTGAGCTTTTACATACAATGATGAATGCAACAAAGATAAAAGCAGATCACATGTTTGCCCAAAATATATACCCCAAAGGGCTCCCTTAATCATGGCTTATTTTCCCTGCAAATTCAAGCGGAAAATCTTATTGTTTGAAAATATCAAATTAAGAGCAAAAAAACACATGCTCACTCAGTCAGCTGAGGGGAGAAGTTGACCCTACCAATGGATCCGAAAAAAATGAACAGAGGATATGAAGCTGTATGAATATGGGCCACTGGCCAGGGGCAACTTCTGCTGGTTTTGCTGTTGTTCTGTGCTACTCTAGCTGAGGATGCAGAATCCAGTGCTCAGTATTGCTGTAGTCTGCTGTGATTCCACACAGTGGGAGAAACACACACATACACACGTGAATGGTGCCCTCAGGAAGCCGTGGTTAAGTTGTGACACGCACGCGCACACACCTGTCTTCTCCGCCAGACAGACATACAAAAGCATAATGACATACAGCGCACAGAATGGGTGCAATCAAAACACGCAGAGGGCAAAATCTGCACACGGAGGTTGCAGGAAGAGGAGGATAACCTGAACAGGAGAGGGGGAAGGGGGGGCTGCACTGCTCCCTGCAGCATGGAGGACTGCCCTACAACATCCACACCCTCACACAAGGCCAGAGAAACAATGTTAGTCTTCAAGAGGAAGATACTTAAACCTACAATGGAAAGACATAGACCAAGTCATGAAGTCTTCTCATGCATTTTCAAGCTGGAAGATCAACAGCTTTTTTCTGATGCAAGCCGTACATCTAGATACTTCAGCATGTCTTCACTTTTCGTTACTTTAAATGTATAAACATTTACTTGCTTGACCTAGCTTGAATTTGAATGCCGCCTCCAGCAACAATTTTGCTGTTTAAAAATAAATAAATAAATAAATAAATCATAGATGTGATGGTAATGCTAGAAAGCTAGCCAAAATGTTTAGCATTGCCCTGTTGGGCAAAACTGCATTGCTGGCTAAATGTTTATGTAACAACAATAAAGAAATGTGATTATGGGTAGTTTGTGACAAGCAGGAAATTTGCTTTATATTTTTTGTCACCCACCACTGTTATGAACATACTGGAGGAGTATCACTAAATACGAGGCGAGATGCTAGCATTAAGCAAACAATAAATTCAACAACTGTTATGTGAAAACAGCTCTGCTAGCTCAATCTAGTTGTCATTACAGAATATTTTGTCATACAGAGTAGCCATGACGGTTGTAAAGTGCACAACCGAGTATCATTCAATGTAAGGTGAGGGAGCACAATTTGTCCAATCAACTGAGACCTGAATTTGGCCCCTGATGAATATATCTTGCTAAGCGCCGGTCACCTTTGCAACAGTGATGGAAAACAATATTAACGAGGGACCTAAGTGGTCACCAAAGTGATCAAGTTTTGAATTCAACTGGTAGCTGCAGTCACAATATTGCAAGTTCATGGCTGGTGTGCACTACGATGCCCTACTTTCTCGCATTTTTTTGGGAGTTTTTCCAACCAAGCCAGGAAAACAGTTTCCTAAGCCAAGCTGCTATGAATGCCATGTGCCAGGCTGCCCAGCTCAGCTCTCAGTGCAATCAGGAAACATCTACCGAGACCTTTCTCAATCTTTAATTCTCCTAACTCTGTTACTTAATCAAATCTGGCCGTCCAGACCCGACAACAACCCAGTGGCCTCACTCAGCACGGCTATAGGCTTGGCACTGATGCTGACCTTGGACCATACAGCTTAGCGGAACAGCGGAGGTATTGTCTGGAAACCACAGTGCACACACAAACACACACACACGAAACACCTTGAGTAAACAACAGTGGCTGATTCCTGGGTTTTTCTTTGTGAGTTGGTACTACGTTGTGTTGTGGGTTGAACTCAGCGAGCTACCACAAGTCCTGGCACTCATTAACAAAATGCGTAACCTAGCCTTCTGGTTACAGAGACAAACACACCTTGGTCACAGTGTGAACTCATTTCTTCCACAGGAACGCCTGAATGTCCACTATTCTTTTGCTTTACATGTGAACATTGGGCATAAAAACATCTGACTTCATGTTTTCCAGCATCTGTGTTGAAAAAAGATGCTGTCAAGATGAGCTACAGACTTTGGTAACACTGTGACGCAAAAATGAGAGAAGACTAGATACTTACCGTCATGACTGATTCAGTAGTCCGTCGGTCCAGGGACTTGGCTCTCCTCAGTGGGGGAAGGGTGGAGGGGAAGTCCAGACCCTGATCCAGGTCACGCTTCTGGTCCTGGAAAAGACAAGCATACACTATAAAAAGCTATTGAAGTTTTTTTTATACACTTGGATTGGACTCGCTCCAACTGTCAAGCATATAAACAGGAAAACTCGCGATTCGGACTCCTGAAATCTGCATGAGTTCATGTACATGATGTGGATAAATACTGTGGCAAATGGTTTTTACTTGACTGGAATAAAATTCCCAGTAAAAGTCAAACTTATGAAAGACAAAAAGCAGAGATCTTGCCTTTTGAAAAGGATATAATCTTGTTTGGTCGGGATTTGGGAAGGAATCAATGTGTGGGTAAGTAAATGTCATGACAACCAATCCTTCTCTGTCAAAAACACACATATTTTACGAGGCTCGGCTCAGCGCAGCACCGCACTGAACCAGAGAGAATGAAAACAATGAACACACACCCTGATAGCATGAAGCAAAACATGCCATCTTTGACTGTGTGTGTGTGTATAGAAGAAAGTTGTGCTTGATTGGGTGTTTGACAGCAACTGTGAGATAAACAGAACACTAATATGTGTGTGTGGTATGAGCAGAAAACCAGTTTCCCTTCCATCTGTACCTGAGTATCTGATCGTAAACATGACAGACAAAGCTGAAGAAACGGGACAAAAAATAAATAAAGTGGTTGATGCTACAATTTGGGAACGTTTTGCAGTCTGTCTGTGACTTTGTGCGTCAGTGTCCTGGGTCTCTGTGCGCCTAAAGAGGGGGTTTGAGCTTTTCTAGGGCCAGGGTGGGAAAGGGAAGCACAATCACCAGGGGAATCCCACCACAGAATGGAAACTGGAAATGAATACAGCACACGCTGCTGACCTCTGACCTCCAACCAAAACAAAGGCAGGACAGAGGGAGGGAGAGATGGAGGGAAGAGGGCGAGGGTGAAGGGAAAAGACAGGAGGAGCAGGGGAGGCTGGGAGAGAGGGGGGAAAAAACGCACAACAACAACGCTGGCGGGTCAAACGCCGAGAGCACGTCTGTTCCGCCACGTGACGCTTGAAAACGCTGTTTACAAGTCGTCGTGCGGCGCTGCACAATGTCGGGCTGTGCTGGCATAAACCAGAAGGCGCAGACTCTGTTACCTCTCTGTGGAAGCGTCGGTGCTCGCTGCGGCCCTGTCTGGCTCCGCTCCTCCCTGCCTCCTCCACCTCCATCCGCTCTGCATTCTCCAGCTCCAAGGCCTCCAGCTTTTCAATCACACCGGAGCGACTGCAATCAACACACACACAAAGGGAAAAAAAATAAATAAAAAAAACACCGTCGAGGAAAAATAATCTCTTCTAGTTGCAATTCTGGTTCTTTTCCAACCACTTGTTGGATATTGACAGAGCAGCAAGGCCATCACATTTGCTTATAATTGAAAAGGGTTCAAAACACAAAAGTGAATACTTTTTAATATGTTTTTAACACTGCCTGGAATTGGATTTAAGAGCAAAACAAAAAGCTTCAAGTTCCAAATTCCAAAACAGCTAATGAACAACATAAAAAGGAAACCACAGAGTTAAGTGCTTAGAGACACAGTGTCCAATATGTTTAACAGATTCTATTAATGCTCTTAACACAGCTGACGGTCCCACTCACATGTTTTGGTTACACAGTTCATGGCATTATTGTGTCTTAGTTTCCAACCCACTTAGAGTAAACATTCTGCTAACAGCACTGTCTAATTTTAGAACTGCATCAAAATGAAACTAAGAGTACACCTGCACAATACAGTGACAAATCCACCATTATGTTACTGTAGTCAAAACATTTTAATGTGATAATTTAATTCAGACTTGTTATTTGTGTTTATTTTCCATTTGACCCCCACTGATACCTGTAGGAGTCAAATCTCACTCAGTGCATGATTAAGCTGCTCTAGATATGTAAATCAGCTCAATGTCTAACATGAAAATGCAAAATTTGAGGGCAGCCGACACAGTGAACTGACCACGACAAACAGTTAAGAGAGCCGTGATGTTACTGCAGACAGAAAAACAGAGTTAAGTCAAGAGGTCACAAAACCTCTGCGTGAATCACTTCTACAATGGAACAGGCTCGTTATGAAAAAACAACAACAACCCATCAGACTGGGCAGAATGAGCACTGGTCTGAGATGGTGACTAAGGACAGCCTACGCTCATCGGGTGTTTATCTGCAAACTTCCAAAAACCCAGCTCACGCAGTGAAACAGTACACTGCCAGCTTTGGCACGTTCCCACACATAAGCCTTTTGTTGAACGGCAGAGGAATTCACTTTACGGGGAGGAAGAGAGTGAGAGGCAGTGGGAAATATTAAATTACTCTTTTTTTTCTCCCCTAAATGCTACCCTTATTTGGGGACTCCAAACTGCCCTCCTTAAAAGGCAACAAGGGAGAGAGGAGGAGGAGGAGGAGAAGGACATGGTGAGGGGCGCTTAAATCACATGGTCCATGGCTGCATCTCTGGCTGGTGGTTGCCATGTCTGTGACAGTGTGTGTGTGTAACAGAGTAATGCCTGTTCGCCTAGAACCCCAAACTAGCCCAAATGGACCAGTTATCTGCCGACTGTGGGCACTCTTCCTATTTTCCCCCTGCTCCTTTT
>OMLF01015448.1:0-13214 GCA_900302615.1 Holocentrus rufus
TTAATAAAGGGTTCAACATCAAAATTTTACATTATCATATGTAATAATTATTATCTATACATAGCCATGGACAAAGAACAATTCTGAAAATGTTACTTGATAATCTTAGAGCATGAGACAATTTATGACATTATCAACCTTTGTTTAATGGGTTCTGCTGCAGCCAAAAAAATAAATGTAAAATACTCATGCTTTTAATTTGTATTGTACAAAACCATCCCAGGACCACCATCACTGGTCCAATTTGTTTCAGAGGATTTGTAGTTATAAGGCCTTCAAAGCAGCTCATTCAGTAATTGCTGTAAAGTGGTAATCACAAAGCCAAACTTCAAACCAGAGTACCCTCAAATTGAAAACTCACTATATCAACAGTGGATCCTCCAGAAAGAATGTAAAAAAGTAAATACAAATTTAAATAAATAAATACAAAAAATAATGAACACTGCCACTGTAAGCACTGTCACCTCACAACAAGAGGGTTTCTACAATTTAGCATTTTCTGCCCATGTCTGTGTGGGTTGGTGCTCCAGCTTACTCCCACATCCAAAGACATGCAGGTCAGATGAACTGAGAGCTCTAAATTGCCTGTTGGCATGAATGTGAGTATGATTATCTGTCTGTGTGTTGGATGACAAACACTCAACGATGAACTGGTGACTCATCCAAGGTGTTTCCCTGCCTTCCACTTAATGCATGCTGGCATAGGCTTCTGCCCTCTCTAACCATGAATAGGAATAAGTGGGTATGTAAAATGAATCAATCAATCAATCAATCAATGAACAAATGAATGAATGAATGAATGAGTGAATGAATGCACTACAATGTGAAGACTTTCTGATCCTAAAGCACATGTTCAGATGTTCAGAAGTCATATTTTGTCAGTCCTGGTTTAAAGCTGTGTCAGTCAAGTTGAGGAAAAGAAAACATTTCTCCAGATGAATGTTTTAGCTTTTGGCATCATTTTACTCATCCAACATGACTCATCAGAGCACTGTAGCTGTTGCAACAGTGTTTCTTGGCAATGGCTAAGCATTTACATTTAAGATGTGAGGCACATCAGACTCCAAGTCTCATCCAAAACAAATATTCAACTATCAAAATCCTCAGATCTCTGCACCCCTCACATGAAATAGCCTTTCCTGTGGTTTCTTGTCTTGTGGTGGTGAAGACGCTAAATGATACCGCTCATTAAACTGCATGAGCGACCCCACACACGTGGAACTGCACATCAGAAAGTCCCTGTCTTGGATTTGATTATGAAGGATCTAAAAACCCTGGTGTCATGTGAAAACAAACGAGAAATGTGTGTTTGTTTTTTCACCTAATTGTGTTGAAGTTGTGTGTGTGTGTGAGTGAGTGGGGTGATGGTGGGGGGAATAGAAAAACTGGAGAGGGCTAAATGCCAAATGTTGAGGAGAGAATGTTTGGGCATGGGCAGAAGACACGGGCAGCACAGGTTGTCTGTTCCATGGAGAGTTGGAGATAAACTAGAAAGCCCAAATAAATATACATAATTCTACAGCACAAAACTAATGAGTGCAATGCTGCTGTTTTGGCCAAAAAGACCTGCATCAGATGCCAAGCAACAATACAATACAGTAGTTTATACAAACCAAATGTAATGGGATAAACACAAAACAGCATCGCCAAGACCTCATGCTTTTATTATTCTTTCATCAATAATAATGTCTTCTATTTTTTTCTGTTGCATGGCTACTACTCTACTCATTATTGGAACCTGCGCTCTCTGCTAAGGTACCGTAAAATCAAACCTTTGTGGAAGTCTCTGAACATCTAATACGGCTCAAAGACCTGCCTGACCTGACCTGCTTCAACTTCAGTGACGACCATGTGCATCAAATTTGCACCAACCTGGGGGTTTTGTCTCAGATTTTAAAAACGTACTATATCAGGCCCAGAGTCATGCACTATGCACACAGCTTTAGGTGCTGCCTCTGGACATCAGCAGCCACATGGACTCTACCAGATTATGCAAAATGTGGCTTTTGATAGCATAGAGTATGTCTTTAAGGAACCCTTTTAACATTAGCTTGCATTTCAAATATCACTGATCATAACTGCAGCTAAGAAAATGTCTTTGAAAGAATATGAGAGTGACATTAATTTTGTTTTGATTCTAACACCAAATGAGCAATTTAAAGGCTCTCTGGTTTTTCCTTTGCTTGGATGCTGGCACATAGAAGTTTCTGAAGTGAAACATTCCCGCTAATTAGTTAAATGAATTTATACAATTTTCACAAAGTTGCAACTTTATTATGAAAATGTAAATGTTGGTTCCAACCAAATAAGGTAGCTTGGGCATAGGAAGAATAGGCTTTTTTGTTTTTCTTTTGTTTAATTTTGTTTGTATTTAGAGTTTTTCTGTATTTACAGTTTTTACCCATCATGGTTATTATTTCTCAACAACTTGAGAAAATGGCAATTATTTAAGTTGATCATGGCTAAATCAAGGAAAAGAAGCTAAGAGCCACCAATGTCTGGTTATCGATGATGCAGGGCAGAGCTGGCATCAATGATAGACAGTACTGACTCCATCAACTCTGAAATCTCGAAGCTAAATGTTGAAGTTTTTTTTGGTAACTACAAGGCAAATAATGATAACATGTATCACCTGCCTCCCTCACCAGCCTCAGAGAGGGAATCAAGAGAATGAAGTACAGTTTCTTGCTTGTTTACTACCCAAATGGCCTCCCTCCTCAGTCATCATCAGATTGAGATCACACAGGAATACCAGATTTACAATGGCCACACGCCCAAAAAAGGGGGAGACTGCAGTATGAGTTTCAGTCTCCTTCACTGCACAACCTGCCAAGCCATCCTCCACACTGCCAGGAAGGTCCCTCTGACCACTGACATAGGACAGTGAGATGTTTCGCCAACCACAGAAGCCACAGTGAAATGTTGTCAGGCTTTTTTTTCACAGGCCTTGAGCCCTGCATGCACCAAAGGAGCAGGAAATTAATGATAGTACCCATTTTCAAACATTCAAGAAGTGGAGGATTTTCCTATTTCTTAGATGGCAACATAAGGGTATCCAGCTTCCACATTCGGGACGGTGCGTCTCAATCTCTGGAAAGGACACCAAGTACCTGCTCATTATTATGGCTTCAGATTTAAATGTAGCTGTTAGAACTAGTCCATCCTTTCCTTCCATTCCAGTTAAGAGGGTTGCTTTTGTAGCAGCCTTCTTTACATTATTTCATGAATTTTAAATTTTACTTATTCACACTGAGTGTCTTAGAGGAGATGATGAGCTTTGCTGTTTCAATAAGAGGAAGAAATACTACTGTAGTTGGACCAAGGTAGAGAGGACTGCAGAGGAAGCAAATGGGATCTTCATAGACTTCCATTTAAATCCCTGTGGAGCCCACTGAAGCCAAACAGACTGCATTCTACTGGCCTCAGATATCACAGAGCTGGCATCGCTTATGATAATCGGAAATGCAATAGCAAACTGTGCTTTTCAAGTTACAAAGTGCTTTACAAATGAAGTTATAAAACAGCTACAGTGATTAAGAAGGAAAGTAAAAGAATAAAATAAAATACATTCAAAACAACAAACAAGCTAATTGATAAACTGATAAAAATTGAGCGTAATAGAGAGCAGTAATAAAGGAGGAGTTTGCCCATTTTACACATCAGAATATGTTTCTTCATCGTGGGGGGTAGTATATACATGGGAGGATTACTGAACAGGCTTTAATGCGTCCGTGCCCAGGGACCCATTGTCTCATAATCCGCCTGTGAGTATATAGCATGAGAAAAAAGTTGTGCAAAGTGCTCTGTGACTCTTGGGGAAGCTCTGAGAAGAGCAAAAAAAAAAAAACTACCCAAGTCATGTCACTCAGGTAATTTGGCCTGCTACTGGAGACAAATTTGAAATTAGAAGTCTGCCTCAGTGGAAATGGAGATGGAAGGCAAGTGGGTGTTACCTCGAAACAAATTCGACCACTCAAGAAAGCAGTACCTGGATTGTTTCATTACGTGAGGTGTGAGCATTGTCAAGTTGAAAGGGAGGATACGCTAGTGATTGGCATTCTGGGTACTGTAGTAGCCATGGTTTGTTTAGGTTGAAGCTTACTAGGAAATAAAAGGTGACATTTCTCTGGCTCTGCTGCATTGATTTTCAAAATTCTTCTTGGCAGTCTCCTAGAAGAATCCTCTGAGTTTGCTAAAGTGCGCCACTACAGCGGTGAATGACTCCTTTAAGAAAAGGCAATCATATAAAGTATGTCTTTAAATGTGGTTTAAATGACAACACTAAGGCAGCAGATCTGATTTCCTCAGGCAGGCTGCTCCACAGTACAGGTGCTCTAACTTAAAGCGAGCAACTGAGCCACTGAGGAGGCACAGTTGCTGTAAGATTTCAGTCTGGACTGTGAAATGACTAGCAGACATCTGCCTGATCTGAGGCAGCGATTTGGCTTGTAGGGAATTAAAAGGTCTAAGATATCATGCAGTGCTACTCTAGTGAGTGCCTTTAAGGTGATCATTAAAATTTTAAAATATAGTCTAAATTTAAGAGGAAGTAGATGGAGGGTAGACAGAGTGAAGAATTTTATATGCCCTGTATTGGTACGTGCTACAGGATTAAACTGCCTGAAATGAAAACTTGAAATGACAGTACCCTGACTGCCAAAAAAGTCAATAAAGGCACAGAGGGAGTATATACCTATAAATGTAACAGTCAGCAGCTGTTTTTGATCCCACTGTTATACTGATATATTTACAACATCTACTAACTAATCTTCTCTTGCCATGTTTTAGGTGTCAGACCCATTTGACCTGGTTGCCATTGATCTTTTGGGTCCGTTAAAGAAAAGGGAAAACAAACAAATCCCCCAGTGCAGCATTTCACCGAGCAGGATCACGCATACACCATCAAGTCAAAAATGGCATCACAGCACACCGACTGCGTAATAGCTGCTTTAAACACTAGCATCATATGTAGCTCAGATCATTGGCAGCAAGACCGTGTTTTCCCTCAAGATCGAAGCTCAGGGACAGGACTATGGATTGGGCTTCATCCATCTGTCTGTCACATGCAATCTCTGAGCCTGTGGTGGCCTGTTTTGGACAAAACCTGGGGGAATGATGGATTTTGACATTGGGGTCCAGCTTTTTGAACATAAACCCGATTGCCCCGCTGCAGTGTGGGCCAATTTGATGAACCTTTGTCGAATGGTGTGTTTTTACATTGATATTCACTATCTACAAATTTAAACGGATTGGCTCACCACAGCACCACCAACAGGCCAAATGTTCCCCAGTATTATCTCAGAAACAGCTGGTCCAGTTTTGATGCACCTTGCAGGTGTTGGTGTAGCCTGATATTAAGATCCGGTGTTTACAAAATGAAACTGATTGGCCCATCAAAGTGCCACCAAAAGGCCAACAGGCAGTAAGATTCATGTTCAATATCCTAGACACTGCTGGGTCAGATTTGGTGAACCTTAATGAATGATACTTTTTTTTTTTTTTAAAATAGAACTGATTGGGTCACTGTAGCATCACCAATGGGTTATAAATCCCCCAAGCTTCAAGCAGCAAGTCTCATATCGCATCCCACCTTAAAATAAATAAATGAATAAATTCACACAGGGCTTGCTGGTAACTGTGAACTTTATTTCACCAGCCCAAAACTTGGACTTATTTTGAGGCGAATTGATTGTTTGTTTTTCTCTCATATGGGAGTTCTGAAGATTTTCTGAAGAACTTTGCAGGAGTCATGGGGGCATTTCTAACTCAGCATTACAATGCTATTATTGATGGAAGCTTATCTTTGCCCTTGTTTCATTTTTGTTTTTATTGATAATTTTGTTTATGGGGTGGACAGGGGACATGCTGGAGTACCACAAAGCACCATCCCATCTTCAAATGAAAAGGTCTTTCATAACTGCACAACTTGTTTAAGTGTTTGGGGTAAAATACTGCTTCTCAGTGAGTGCTTGGGTTTCTGGTGGATTGCCCCACAAAAATGGGCCAGTAATCTAGATCTACAAGCAGAAAAAATATTGATATTGCACTGTTACAGGAGGGAAATCTGTTGAGAAAAGACACTGGATTGTTAAGAACCTTTATCATGTCTGCTAATCCTACACAAAAACTAAAAGTGTAGCAATTCACTATTCTAGATCCAACCATAAAGTTTGAGTGTTAAATGGGCAGACACAGCAGGCAGAGTGGCCCCAAACACTTTTAATGAGTACTATTGATATGTTGGCATAAATCCGTCAGAATTAACCGACTACTCTTTTACAGTGGATGAAGATTTAAATGCTGGATGTTTGGGATCCACTTGTTGACACATCAAACAACAGAGATTAGACAACATTGTCTGGCAACATCTACTTTGCTGGCCAGGGCCAACAATTAAGGGCTTACAGACATCTGGCAATCAATTGCCCCCTCAGTAAAAGACGACTTGTTTTTTTTCTGCTCAGCATAATTCCGTCTCAACAATTGATTTTTTTTCCCCTGCATTTTTTACAGCATTAAAGGGGTTTCCTTCATGGCTGTTATTGTCAACATTATGTCAAAAATGCCCACAGATGGATTAATGCTATCTGTGTTGCCGTGAATGGGACTGTGGACAGTTCTGGATGATGGAAATTGCTAAGATAGCAGGGGGAGACAGGCTTCATGTAACAAAGCCGAGTTATTTTGGTGTCCATATACACACATAACAATGTTGGAGATGATATCCCTGAAAAAATAAATTGGAGCTACACCTGACAAAACAGTAAGTAATCAAAATTCTCTACTTGTTGAGAAATTGCAAACCTGTTTAATTAGCTATCCTAACTGAGCCTGTAGGCTAACTGTAGCAGCTATATATTTTTTTAATCGTCTGTATTATATTTGGGCAGACTTCATACTTCAAAATAAATGTGGCAGATAGAAAAATAAGCAAACTGGCACTCATGCATAGACATTTTCAGCATTATCGACACACAAAAATCCCCAAACATTGGACTAAAAGTATTATTTCCAATGTATTATTTCTTTCATTTTTGACGGAAAAAAGATTAACTGCATGTCCCGTTCATCATCAGGTTGCAAAAAAGAGGGAGTCATCACAGTCTGCAACCTGCATTTGACTCATTTGACTATCTGTCATCGCAGCAAACAGGCCTCACCATGAAAGCAGTGCCAGCTGGTCAATCCCTGCTACCTGGCTATTCATTTCACTGTCATTTAATCTCAGACAGCCAATGAGCACAATGAGCTTATTTTCAGTGACCGAAATTACAGAGGAACAATTAGTTTAATTACAAGATGACATTTTGGGAATGGGTAAATGTAAATGGATGCTGTTATGAAGCCGACTAAGAGACATATGGCAAACACACAATAAAAAGACAGCCTGATACATTAATTAAATTGTTCTCCATCCTGTTGCCCTCCCTTTCGAGAAAAACATTTTTAACACATAAAATGGGTATGATGAACTGAATATACGCTATGCCAACATGTAGTATTGAAAAATAAGCATGACCATGATGAAGTTCTAAGCTGGGATTTTAGTTCAGCATCACACCGAAAGGAATAGTTGACCCAAAAATGAAATATATGCTATGTTTGTTTGTTTGTTTGTTTACTTCTGGCAACAAATATTATGCTTACAACAACCAATAAAGTTGTAAATACAGATGGACGTTTTATAGAATACCTATGATGTCAATATAGTTTTCTCATTCACTGTCAAACTTTTCATTGTCAGAGAT
This sequence comes from Holocentrus rufus, assembly GCA_900302615.1. Lineage (NCBI taxonomy): Eukaryota > Metazoa > Chordata > Actinopteri > Holocentriformes > Holocentridae > Holocentrus > Holocentrus rufus. The sequence continues at coordinate 7,749 of OMLF01015448.1, forward strand.
ACATAATCTTAGCCAATAAATGTAACTGATCATGTATAAATATCAGCTGCAAAACATTCTAATATTCTTCTCTTCATTCTACCATTGCAGCACAAAGTTAAGTTCTATACCACTTAAAACAATCACCAAAAGCTTCTTTGGTTGATGATCCATTTTGTTATTTCTAACTAAAAAGTATGTGAATAACCTGTATTTATGACTTTCATTTCCTTCTTTTTTATGTGTGAAATAAGTAAGATAAAATAAAATAAAATAAAAAAGAACACCACTGAGATTGATAAAAATGCCTACATTGTGGAAGACACTTGTATTAACAAAATCATCACTACCTTACACTACCTACTTTGCAGAAACATGCATCTGAAACACTGAAAAGATAGTAGCAAGTACACAACCAGACAAAAAACATGATCACCTTGAACATTGAAATGACATTGCACTAGACAGACAATTGCACAATAAGAGCTCTTGGCTGTTTGAATGCTCTACAGCTGCGTGAAAACTCAAAAGCAGGTGACTCAGTAGAAGGCCTCAGTCAAGCCATCGCTGTTGATGATGATGTTTGTGTTTATGTGTGTAGCCTGTAATCCTACACCTTCTTAGTCGTGTCTAACACTGTGCTGTAGCTCCATGGCATATGTTTTACCACAAAAAAACCCTTTTCTGCCACATTGCCTGCATTTTCTATTATCTCCAGCAGTCCATACTATCTCACTGTGAAGGACAAGGCAATTTTTCTCATGAATCCAACTTGGCAAAAGTGCTTGCTAATTCCTTTTTAGCAGCTGCTAAGACAAATGCATTTTCCTTTAAAGTAACAATCTGCTAATTTGGCATCCAAATAAATGTCTGTTTTGCTACTCTATTGCCCAGTTGATAGTGATTCAACCTATACCTGTTCAGTTCATGAGATCTTTTACTGGTCTACCCAATATAGAGTAGGGCATATCCAGGAAAAATCCTCTAGCTATCAGGGAGTAATGGATTTTACATTTACATAAGCTGCAACAGTGGTTTGTTTAGAATAAAAAAGAAGAAAAGAGCAGGCAGCATGAGTCTTCATGATAACCATAATGGCTGCAGAAAGAAAATGACCTGTGCCTACAGAAACTCAAACTTCAAACAACATTCCTGGAAAAAGAAGCATATTGATTGCTCAGAAGAAAGCAAGCATGCATAAATGGAAAGGGGCTCTGTAATCCACTCTCCAAGTAGATTGAACATCAGCATAGCCATTCCAAAGTGAGGAGCACTCCAAGATTAGCAGTGATGTTTGATAGGTTTCACTGTTGCTCATTAGCTGTGGTCTACATTGAGGAGGAAATTCACAAAAGGTTTAAGATGCTTTTGCGACCATTAAACTAGCAAGAAGACACAGAGAAAAATCATGTGATTCACAAATCACTCACAGCAGGTGGGAAGCACACTCCATTGCACTGCCCAGGATGAGCGACACACTGTGCCATCACTGCTCATGCATATTTTAATTAAATTATCCATATGCATTTTAGCAGAAAAAGACCCCTCTGTATGCAAATGAAGCTAATTACAGGGTGTGTCCAATTCACAAAGCTCATTGCTAATTGCCACTCACAATTAAGGTGGGAATTCTAAGACCCTCTGAAAGTTGGCAGCAGTGGAGGTTTAAAAGGGATATGATACACATACTTTCCAGTCACTATAGCAACTGTGATTTTAGCAACGAGGAGGCATCACCAAACATCCCAGGCATGCTAGAGAGAGTAATATTAACTCAATAGTCTGACTAAGCCATTTACATGATTGCATAAACTGGCAACTCCCCCTGATACTCCCCTTTGCTATTTCTTATACAGAGTTGGAGAAATTTTTTTTTTTTTGCCAGTTTTTTATTTATTTTCTAAATAAATAGCTTATATCCTGTCCTACCTCTTTCAGAGTTAACCAAAACAATTACACCATGATTTTCTTCATCATGTGGTTCATCACAAGCCTTTTAGGCTTTTCTTTATTGCTATTATATAATACCAAGCACTGATTTGGGGGAAACTCACTGGAAAGGAGAGGATGCATTCTGTTATTGTATGCCAGCAATCCTGCAGTTTTGTAGAGAAGAATTGGGGATTGAGGATTGGTGGGAATGGCTGTCCCTAAGTCCATTATTGTAGAAAGAAGAGAGGACTGTGTGAACTACTGCATGGAGGGCATCCCTAGGATGTCACTGCTCTGCTCCTGATCCCAACACTGAGAGTGCAGTTTTACTGTATAAACTCAGAAACTGCACAGAATACTAAGTTAAAGCCAACCAATTTGTGCTGCACAAAAGAGCTGTGATTGCCTCTTTTATAGCAGCCTTGTGGTAGTTAGGTTTTAGGCATCTAGACTGGATGAACTACACATAATTTCGCAGCACTTTGCAAATGCAGACATCAAATAATGAACATACATATGTGTCCTGCTACCATCAGATGCCAATATGGATGTAATCAACGGGGAAGGCTGTCATTAACCCTATTCGCAACAATGGAAGGCATATTAGAGTGAATCATCTATTACTCTACCCCAGGACAGACCACTGTTCTTATCTACCTCCACATACATTATGAGCTGAGCAAAACTTTGTCTAATCACTAAATGTGGTCCAGAGTAATTGTGTGAGCATATTTGTGTGATTACGTGATTTGCATAGTTCCCTTTGTGAACTGAATGTTAAGACAAATTTCATGCACATTTGAAGCGCAGCACATCAAGCCATTAGTGGACGCTATTTATTTTTTGTGAATTCATCCCTGAGTGTCTTTATTGTTATGCTGGGCCAGTGCCCATACTGAGTCAATACAATGATTGGAGCTTGTTAATCTATTGCCATCAAACGTTTGCTTGTCCCACATAGTAACACTCTATTAGCAATTTTATTCTCCTTTGTCAAATTTCATTCATTCAGTGCTGTTGATCTAATGTTATAAACAACTTTGGGTTTGATTACACTGATGTGGGGTAGCTTTATCATATTTAGCTGACAAAGCTATACCAGCAATTCTTCTGATATAAAGGATACTATTTCAAATAATGGCAAACTTGTCTCTTTAGCTTGATTTCACAATTTTAGTGATATTGATGTCTCCTGCACTCAGCTTCTTGTAAGTTGCACCAAAATTGTAATATTGTTTGTGATGTTGCAGTGCAACTTACAAGAAGCTGAATGTGGGAGTTTGTTTGTATCTTCGAATCTGTTCTCCTGGTCAACTATATAAGACACTTTATTGTATGAGTAGTTTGATGCGCTATACAGCAGAACCTGGGAGAATGACGGAAGTGAACAAATTGACCCTGAAGACTGGGAAAAAATGCACAAGGTGTCTAACTCAGTCAAAAATAAAGTAATTCACTTTAAAATAATGCATAGAGTGTATTTAACACCCAGGCAATTTAATTTAATTAGTAAAAAATAATTCTTACTTATGTTTGCATTGCAAGAGGGCTAATGGACCATTTGTGTATATGATCTGGAGATGTTTGAAACTTGTCAGTTACTTGTCAGTTATAGCTTCAACTCTGTCAGGAAGTTCCTCTAGACCACAAGATATGCATTTTAAATTACATGAACAATATAACCAGCAACAGAAGTAAAACATTTCTGTAATATACTACATGGCAGCTGTATAGGTGTAGTTATTCTATATTGAATTGTAGTCCTTATAGTGTCTTTTTTTCTTCTATTTAATGTTCTATTTGTTGAGCTATAAAGTGCATTACATTGCAGTTGATTATATGAAACTTCCAATATATAATACATTTTGGTTTATTTTGTTCTGGTTTGGTTTTTGCCATAACCAGGGGAAAAAAATGTTTTTGTTTTTGCATGGCATAAAATAATTATTTTAACAGTTGAATTTTAGCAGGTCTTGTTGGAAATGTAAAACATTGTCTGATTAGAGTTTATTATGTTCCGCAGCCTATTGCCTATTAGATAACTGACCATCTCTGCAATTTCCAAGTTTATTTATTGTAAGATTTGATGAGGAATTGGTGCATTTTGTATTCATACTCTGTAACAAGTTGCAATTGCCAAGCTAGAAATCTTAAGAGTAAAAAGAACAAAGAAAAAAATAGGGAGCAGAGGGAGTTAACACTGGTGTGGCTGTGGTATTTTTAGAGAAATAGTGCATATGAACATCCATCACAGAATCTCACAGTGGGAATGGGTTCTTGGTAGTGGGTTATATGAATGGTTGAGAGACATGATAGTGGAGAGAATGGAGACAGGAGCAAAAGGGGGTCTTTCTCTTTGAGAGCAAGCATGTGCTCTTGCCAAAATGAATTTCATCTCATATACATGCGTAAATCTCGTCAGCCCCCATTTCTCCCTTGGCGGGAAAAGCCGTTCAGAGAGACAGCTGAGATAAATCAGCGTGTGGGGCCCAATGTAGCCTGTGTGGGCTGGGACAGAGACGGAGCCGCTACTGCAAGTGGCCCCTGGCTTTAATGATGTGCGGTGAGCCAGTGGAGGCGTGTAAATCTACAGCTGGCACCTCATCCTCTCTGCAGCCTCAATTCCCCTCCCCAACCGCTGAGATATCTTCGCCAAAGTCACCTCTGTGTACCTGTGTCAGGTTCAAGTGTAACAATTTTTTGGGTTAAGGAGATACAGCAACTAATTCTGCGACAGATACAGTAAGACTGCTGCCCACGTTGTGACCCCACACAAATTCATGATGATAGTAAATCATATGTCTTATATTAAATGGCTTTTTTTTTTAGTATACAACAGTATAACAGAATATTAGTATATTGGCTAAAGTGAAAAGCAAGTGTGGAGGAAACAGGTAACAGGTTTTCATGAAATGTTTCAATAGATTTCATCAGGCATTTGATCTATAGCATCTGGGGAACATCAAGTGTGTGGTAAATAACTAAATTCTAACACTATCAACAGCATGAGCATGACAATCACACATCAAATTTATGTTTAAACAGCACCACAAATAGTAGATTTTTCACAAAAGTAAAATGGAAGTTAAATACATTCACTTCAATTGGTAGAAATGATGATAACGATGATGCAGAAGACATGCTTGTGTAATCATTATTAGGATTATCATCCCAAAGCCTCAATTCATAATGAAGCCATTAATCAAACTAACAGGTCATGTCTTAACAGCAAAATCTGTGTTTGTGTAATTGTTTATTGAAGCTTGTTGCAAAATTTTGCAATCCTGTGATGAATTGGGTTCCACGTCCAAATGCCAATATTCCAATCCCGCAATCAACTGTAAACGATTTGTTAATAGATTAGAAAGTAATTAACGACTGTGTACCATTGATTCATCAACAGTAGGACAGAGTTTAATGCTAGTGTCTATGAATAGTATACATTGCCTCATTTTTTATATATCCAGTATAATTACATATTTCTTTGTACTTCATCATTATATATATATATATATATATATATATATATATATATATATATATATATTTCCTTTT
>OMLF01015449.1:8082-18372 GCA_900302615.1 Holocentrus rufus
CACTTATTCTATTGTCAGATTGGTCTAAACTGTACTCACTAGAATTGACTTTTTACAAATTATCTTAATTCAGTTTTAAAGAGAAGTGTTGATGATGTGGTCCTCTATATTTTAGAGACTTAAGATAAATATTCTCACTTTAAGTATGAAGTGTTTTGGAATAGAGGTCCTGGTAACATTTTATAATAAGTACACACTATTAAGCATTTGTTACTGAATTCATCAATTATAACGTATGAATACTCATTAGTATATGGTTTATAAAAACAGTTAAAATGTTTTACTCATCATTGACATTTTTAATTGTGTTTATAAACTATATACTAATGAGTATTCATGCGTTATAAATGATGAATTCAGTATTTATTAATGTTTAACCAATGCTTAATAGTGTGTACTTATTATAAAGTGTTACCAAGGTCCTTAATAAACATTATGTATGTTAGTGCAAACTGTCATAGCATTTACATTTACACACCCTGATGAGTCAGTTAAGTTCAGTAAGTTAAGTACGATAAATAAGTTGGAAAGTAAGTTGATAATTTCGGCCCTACAAACTACTCAGTTGTCCAATATACAACTTGTTTAATTGTGCAAGCAGAAACAAAGAGAAGAATCGGTAACACTTTATTGTGTTCGTAAGTCTGTCATAACACCTTCATAACACTGTGACATGATAGCTGTCATGCACATTAAACAATATTTCTGACTGTTGCCGTTGTTCCACTCGGTCAGTTACATCACTTTCCCTGCAAAGCTGACACTGTGTTGGCTTGACAGAGACGGTGTTATGACACAACTTCAAATAAAGTGTCACTGAAGAAACTTTTGTATCCAAAACATCAGACACTGAACCTACAAACTGATATTGAGTTGGAGCCTTTATTGCACAACCCACATCTCAATTGAGCTCATCTGACTGTCTCTATTTACATTCTATTCTAATATTTGTACGTTCAGTGCAACAAATAAAATGTGCAGGATAGTGCAGTTCATCTGCTCTCCTCAAATTATTGCAGCAGTTCAAACAGGTTTCCACTTTTCAGATATCAGTTAATGGAGCGTGATGAGGATCTCCAACCCGAAGAACCCGTCCCGAGTCGGAGAGCCTCGCCACGCTCTGTTTATTGACACATCAAGAATTAACATCCCGCACCCCTTCACTGGAGCCAGCCAGGCACAGCTAATCATTCACCGATTGTCATTTGAACTGTTAAAATATCTCCAGCAGTCTGCAGCAGTTCAAGTGACGCCGACGAAGAGCGCGTGCATGATGAAATGGAGTGAAACCGCTGAGATGTTATGTGTTGTTGCTGTTGCTGTCAGCCACACTTCTCTGCACACAATGAAGGAGGATCCAGAACTCGGCGAGGGCCACGAGCATCAATCAGCCGGTCTTCAGTCACCGATGGCAGCTTTGATCCGGGAGAAGAGAGGTGACTTTGAGGCGATCGGCACGCAGCGGCCGCTTGATGACACAATGATGACACGCGTGAAAATGTGACCGTGAAGGAGAAGGTGAAGAAGATGATGATGATAAAGAGGAGGAGGAGGAGGGGGGGCTGTAAGGGGGGGATAACTTAGCTGTTAATGATGATTATAATAATGATGCTTATTATACTGATGCTGATGTTGATGACAATGACAGTGAATCCTTTCCGAGTGGGGAGAAGGGCATTTTAAGAGTGTATCAGCAGCTCTATTTAGTTTTTTTTTAATGTATTTGCTGGTTCTATTATTCCCATTTTCTTTTCACTGTTTTGTCTCAGTGCCTTTTGTCACTCTATTCAGACAAACTGTTTAAATTATACAGTGCTGAAAAGATTCATTCAAAAATGAAACAATCGTCATTTTAAAAAAAAAAAAGAAAAAAGAAAAAAAAATGACAGCTTTTCTAGCGGATGAGTAAAATCCTGGCTGGGAAAATAGCACACCGCAGCCTCAAAATTTCAAAAAAGGGACACTAAAAGATGAACTTTAGTTAATGAGTTTTCTCCAGTGTGTTTGGAAACGAGCTCTTCAGTGGAAACTTTGATCTTTCAAGTGTATTGTTGTTAACAGTTTTACTGCAGAGGGAACTGGAAGATCCCGCGCGCCGTCTACACTCGCAGAAGGAGCTTTTTTAATCGCAGAGCGTCAGTCAGTCAGACCTTCAGACCTTCATCAGGCAAAATTGCTGCAATTTGTATTCTGGCTCAACAACTTTGCTGAGAACCGATCATAACCCTGTTATCATCAGTTTCAGGTAATATAAGCAAATGCAATTTAAAGTGAAGTGATTACATTACAATAAGTATTCCCAGTAACACATCTATCACTGCAGAACATAGTACAGGCTTAATATTGGCAGGTGATGTAACAAAATATGACAAATACTAGTAATACACTTATTTTCAGCTACTGGAATTATCCCATTTACTTTCAACTTTTTTGTTTTCTTTTGCACAGCCGTTGTTTAGGATAATGTGTGCCGCCCTGCAGTTTGGCTGACTTACTTACTTTGAGATGTGTGTCCATCATGTCACACAGCTGTTGCACATCTTGGTTTTGGAGCAGTGGTTGCTATGAAATGACAGTTTGCACAATAAAAACAGGCTAATCCCACTGCTTAGATTATTAGATGATGCTTTTTGTCAGGGGGTTACGCAATGTTTCTGTAACTAATTTCTTTTCCTGTTTAGTAATGAAGTAGAATAATGTGACTACTTTTTAAAAATGAGAAACAAGTAATGAGTAATATATAACATTTCCTGCATAACTTGCCCAGTATTGATTATAGATAAAAGATTGTTTGGTTTTTGACCCATGCATTCATTTCTAAACCCTCCACAGCTTTGATTTCACTGATGAAACCCTACATATTGTCCACAATACGTGAACATCAATCAATGCACACATGCAACAATGTGAAACCATTGCTGCGATGCCCTACATGTGCTGCTCTCAGATCGTCCCAGCTCCCCTGAGACGCACTTTGTGAAACTCAAAGAAAAGATTGCAAACATCGGACTGAATGTGTTCTCTTCTGACTTTATTTCAAGCTACTTTTATGTGCAAAAAAGTCGAAAGGGGGTTATAGGGGGTCGTATCAGGGTATGGATCACAGGTAGATATGCCTTTTTAACACGATGCATGGACATACACACACATATTCACATTAATCAGTAGCCCAGGGCAGCAGCTGGATCCATTCCCATTCCACGAGCTTGCGGTGGCTTTGGGGAGCCATGTGGCGTTTGCATATGCATATGTAAACATGCGCTCGCAGCCCTTTAGCGCTGTGCTGGTAAATTCTATCTGCTCTCCGCATCAGCAGCGGCTCAGAGATATGTCGGGCCCGGCGCTCGGAGCTCTGTGTAAATATGCTCACATCCCCACCCTCGCCTTACTTGAAATTGCAGGTCTATTGTTTGTTTTTGATATTGCAATTTACCTCCACAATGATATCTGAGCCACGGGACAGATATCAGTTATTGTGTGGAGTGTTTGTGTGTGTGTGTGTGTGTGTGTGTGCATTTGTGCTTTTTAGCCTGTGTTTGCGTTTGAGGGCATTTGTGGACATTTGTGCTTTTTAGTGCGTGTCTGCTCGGGTTTGTGTGTATGTGTGTGTGTGCGTGTGTGTGTACGCTCTGCCTTTCAAGCTTGTCTGGCTGTATATATATTGCTTTGATGTTTTCTTTCTATTGCGGCTGAATGTCAGGGGTTTACAGTCAAAGGGCCTGAGCATGGCTTACAGCAAATAGATTCCCAACTATATTTCATGTCAATTAAACACTTGCACATATTAACCCTGTGGATCCTTCTCTGCCTTTGTCCCCGGGATCTTTCTAAACAGGCGTTTGATGAATAACAAGTGCAGCCGATTGACCATAAAAAGCGCCATTTGCTCCTTTGTGTGAGGCCTTGTGCAGAGAAGACGTGATTCTGATCCAAGTACCTTGAGCCTGGATCCTCCAGAATAAAGACAAGAAGCTCCTAATAATGCAGGATTCATCTGATTATTACAGAGTTACGCTACGCCCTGCTGGATGCTCACATGGGAGCATCTGGGTCCACATTATGTAATAGACACATATAGACAACACAGCAGCCTGCCTGGATGACTATCTCTCCGTTATGGCTTTGATGTGCGAGCGAGGCAGCGCTCCCGCAGGACTTTCTGCTCTCGCTCCGGTGTGGATTGGCATTACTGGCATTATTACACACAGAATTATTATTTAGATTCCTCAGAGGCAACCGGGAAAGCTGCTTTGCTGTGTATGAGGGGTGGGACGGGCTTTGTCTATATGCATGCACATGTGTGTGTCTGTACGCGTGTACGTGCATGTGCGCGTGAAGCAGATACGTGTACGGCAGCACGCATGCAGGGTGTTAGAAGTTGAATCGTCAGACTCAGAGGGGATTCTCTGTAGGTTTCAGCGCCAGGAGACACACCCCCGAACATGTAATGTAAATGAGCGCGGGGAACGTACATGTGAAATATTCCTCCCTCCTCTGGGATGAATGTATAGACTGAAAGAGAAACATGAAGACCGACACAATCCCAGACTCCGCACATCGTCGTAAGACTCTGATGCGAAGTGCAGCAGAAGGAATGAGAGCAAAAAGGTTGTGTGTTCTCATCACACGCTCCCAATCAAAAGACAATTCTTTGTAGGCTCAAAGGCAACTTGAAAAGTAACACTTGGAAATTCATCAGCGAGGTCGTTTATCAGCCACGGGTAACGTCAGAGAATTCAAATGTGGTTCAGGTCAAAATGAGTTTAAAACTATTTTTCTCCTTCACAGACGTTTTTATAGCTTTTTGTGTTATCCTATCTTATCATGGAGGAAGGAAAAGCCCCCATCCTGCATCTTTCTTCTGCTGTTTTCAAGGCATGCGTCTCCTCCACACTGTGCATCTTGTGTTTTGGTGCACTGGGGATTCCAACTTAACTGCAAGAAATCTCCATCTCATGTTATTTCATATTCAGTCATAAATTCCTGTTCTTCTTAAAACAAGTAAAAAAAAAAGATCTGCCAGTGGGTAGAGATAATCCCAGTGGGATGAGATAATCCCACTTGTCTTCATTGCAGTTTCACTTGTTTCAGGATTTTTTCTGGTAATATAAATATGTTGAAACAAGGCAGAATAAAGCAGATCAGCCCAGTAGGATCAAGAAAATGACATTTGATTCAGGAAATTCTGGAAAACAAGTTGATTAGCATCAGAAACAAGTGGGATTATCTGATTATCTGATTTTAAGACTGGATATGAGACTGCAAGACTTGTTAATATGGAAGATTTTTGACATCAACTGTGAACTGTGGCTTGAGAAAACCCCAACTAGGAAGTCCAAAATCATTAATTCAATTTCATAATTAAAAGCAACATAAGCAGAACACTCACTCAACTTCCTTTGTCCTTTCTCAAAAATGCCTCTCATTTTTTACTTTGGGTTAGTTAGCTATGCTCTGTACGTAGTTGTATAGCAAAGGGAAAGTAACACCTCTTTGGACTTCGGTTTCTACCTGTTTGTGACGCTCACAGCAGCAGGTCTGACAAGGAGAAAGTCACAAACTGATTGCAGCCAAAAGCAATTTATCTTTTGTGTTGGGCGGTCGGCCCCAGAAGAGTGAACTTTTCAACTCAGAAGAGCTGAGTCGACTCTTGAGCATAAAAACTCTAAAGATTCATCAAATTCTAATTCAATGATCTAGAGTCGATTTTGTGATTGTTGACAGGCAGTGAGCGCATGCTGCATCTCCAGCATTACATCAAGAGGAATTGTTGCGATTTCACAGATCAAAAGGATTTTAAAAGCAGCACAATCTTACACAAAAGCACTGCTATTTGCAGGTTTGTGCTGCTGTGAATGACCAGCAACTCTCAACCTTGGAGTGAGGCCCAAAGCACGCTGATTCAAACATCACTACTTATCTCGGTTATCGTAGCGAACTTGGTTCAAATATGTTGCAGCCGAGAGTGGCAGCTTTTGTAGAAGTCGTCTTTTCACACCTTTATCATCCATCCATCCTGCTTTAGCACAGCAGACAGCTCTTTCTGTGGTGTTATAGAGTAGAGCCAATCTATTATAGTGTAACACAAAACTTCAGAGAGACTGCAAAACTTGATTTTTTTTTTTTCCCCGTTCTCTTGAGGATGGAGCCAAAGTGCAGTAGAACAGTAGATAAAGTAGCAGGCTGTTAAAAGTGGGACCAAGGCTACCGAGGCCACATCTGTGCAGACCAATTCAACCTGACTGAACACTCACTTCTGTCTAACATTTGTCCTGCCCTCTGGTCCGTGTTGTAAGTAAAGTATTACTCTACAAAGATTGCACTGGTAAAATGGTCGATGGTGGAAAGCACTGGTGATGGTGCCACTGATGGTTACGGTACTACTGCTGCACCATTTTGATGCTCAGTTTGTCTAAGTTCACAAAACCTCCTTGCATAGTTCGTGCAGACCAATGACTCTCCGCAGTATGAACAGCCCATTATACTTTATATTATAGGAATAACATTTTATTGCATCCCCAACGGTAGCTTACAAACCTTTAAGGCTGACCTCTAGTAGGCAAGGCAGCTTTATTTATATAGCACATTTCATTCACAGAGGCAGTTCAGAGTGCTTTACTGTAAAATAAAGATACCTTACCTAGGATTTAGAAAGTGCAGCATCAATGCAATGAGCTTTTGCAGGAAAAAAACAGTACAATTAATTAAAAAATATAGTAAAAATGCAGCACAATTAACAGTTTTGTATTTTATGTCTGTTGAAAGACAACTCAATCTGTCCCCAAATTTCATTTAAAAGAAAAGCTCACACACCTGGATTTTTTTACATCTGCAAACCTGCAAGTGGGAGCTTTTCCGAACCATCACCATGAATCCAGTGAGGACATGAACGCAGCATAAGGCTTGTCAAATGTCATTCTGGGAAATGAAGGAAATCACAAACTGAAGTAAGTACACTGGAGATGAGAAAGAAAATGTAAGAAAGTAGAGTTGAGTATTTCTCCACAACATAACTCCTGGACTACAACATCACGTAATGATGATTAAACAAAACAATGCAAGAAAACCTGAGGGTGGATTTTCCCTTTAAACAAATAATGCATACTTAGAAACAACTTGTGTATAATATTGGAAGCTCTATGCAGTGCTGATATAAAATACAGTGTGGGCAAATTAAATTACCAAGCGCAGAAGCACTGAACCTTAAGCTAATTACGCACAAAAGTTGCAGCACAGATGAAATTATCCCTTTTGACCTGCTCATCTTATATACTGCATAATCTACCAGATGATGAATTCCCCAGTGAATCCCAAGGTACAGAGACCAGTTTTCAAAATTGCAGTATTATCCAGAAATTATATCACACGGGCCTCTTTTTGCTGAGGTAATTTAACACTGACAGTCAAAACTGCACTTCGCTAAAAAATATATATATATTTATTGCTAAACAGCATTCATAATCAGGCATGGATCAGAGGAAGCATCTGCCATGTGCAGGCAGCTGTTTGAGGTTTGAAGTTCACGATCTGAAGAGTCAACGTGTCAGGAAAGGCTTCGCAGCAGAAATCCCCCTCAATATTCAAGTGTTTTCATCTGGCTGTTTTTGGATCAGACCACCGCTGATTGGCTTGGTGGGAGAAGGAGAACATTTCACCCCCAGTAAAAGAGGATTACCTTGCTTTGCCTCGGCATCGCATTTCATCAGACCTCATGAATATCTCGCGTTTGGTTCACTGGACTGAGAGACGTGGAAAAATTAGCGCCATGAATTGCTTTACATCTAATTCTAATTGCATTACGAGCTGCATTATACGTTTATTTGCATCTGTGGGGTTTGTGGGGAATTTATTGCAGGCCTGTGTCATCACGTAAAATATCAGCATGGTTTGAAACCGCTAACTAGCTATCATAAGCTCATCTCCAAACAAGATATCGATACCCACTGGATGCAGATTGGTATTCCGGTCAGGTGCTACCCAGAGCTGTGGTCTGAAAAGGGCAGCAGTTATTTCCATATTTATTGTGCTGCTTCAGTCCCTGATGAATAAATCAAAGGCGTAGCTAATGGCCTTCTACAGATTCCTTAATAAATCTCTGCTTTAATGCGCATCATTAAGTGTTCGCTTGCGTGTGAGGTGGCTCAAAATGCCACAAGTACTTTGTTTTCATTTACTAAACAGCCATTTCTGACTCTGTTGATAAGTCTCCCTCCCTCCCTCTCCTCTCTCTCTCTCCCCCACTCTCTCTCTCTCTCGCTCTCTTTTCCTCACTCCGGGACTTTGCCGTGTCTTAACTTTGTAGAGGCAGTCCTGGGGTCTTAATCGCAGTACTCTCCCTGATTAAAACCTGTGTACTAAGCCAATTAGGACGTCCACAGGTGGGCAATTAGGGAAGTGAGTGTGCAGCGCGGCGGTGAAGTGGGTCAGACGGTGCTACAGGTCGGGGACACGTTCTCCTTTGATTCTGAGACGCTGCTCTGACATCGGCTGCAACGTCTCAGAGTCATTAACGGGACTCTACTTAAGATGCTGATTCATTTCTTCTCCTGGAAACAACATGAAAATGAGGAGGGCTGAATATAAAACTTTACGGCTTCACAGCTTTTTATATGTAGTTCAGCTAAAGTGGGAAATGTATGCTGTGAATCAAATCTCATGGACGTTTGTCATCTGCAATGATATTTTTACATTCATTTATTTTGGATCACTGGGAGCTGGAGCCTATCCCAGCATGCACTGGGCATTGGAGGACAGGGCAGCACTTAAATGTGATACCAACAAAGAAAAGGCCAAGAGGATCTACTGCCGCTTAAAGGAATACTCTGATGTTTTGGGCAAAATACCTTTTTACTGACTTACCCAGACTTGGACAAGATGTTTGATACCATTTTCACCTCTGTACGTCCACTGGTTCAGTTCCTATGGTTAGCCTTTCATGTTAGCTTAGCTTAAAGACACTAAGTCTACAGGAGTCATTAGCCTAGATCCTAGCCTAATTCCCACCATCTAAGTTCTCCTAAAAATACTTTTTTTGGTCCTAATTTCCAAGAAATGTATTTCATTACCATGTAACACTCAACATAGTGTGTAAATAAAACAGCTTAGGAGTTCCTGTATTTTTTCACTTTGATGGAGCTAGGCTAATGACTCCTGTAGACTTCAAGTCTTTATGCTAAGCTAATATGAAATGCAACCCATAAGAACTGAACCAGTAGACGTACAGAGGTGAAAATGGTATCAAACATCTTGTCCAAATCTGGGTAAGTCAGAAAAAGGGTATTTTTCCTAAAACGTTGGAGTATTTCTTTAACTTGATCTAAAAGTTTTTTTGTACATAAGAATGTAGTGAGTTAGTGCAGTGAAAGCAGATAAGTGAAGGGTTATGGACATTTGTTAGGTTGTACTTGCACCTAAGTCGGGTGTTTTATGATTCTTTCCAGCCCTCCTTGCCTTTATTCACTATCATGTACAGCATATAGAGGAGCCTTTCCTTTGTGCCACGTCTGAAGCACATCTCAGAGATCCCAGGTTTCTCATTATGTAGCATGCATTTTGCTTTCTAAATGGAAACATAGAGGGAGGGATCGGGGGGGGCGGAGCGTTTCGTAAGGCGGCGGGATGGTCGGTCGTTTGGCTGGCTGAGGACGACAGGAGCATTGAGAAACGGGACGCCGGGCTGGGCATTGTTCGGACAGGAGAATGGGTCCGTGAACGGTGTTGAGTTGACAGTTGGACTTCCTGAATCCACACGGCTCACGACACACTCATTCTCTGTATCTATCTCATGCTCGCTCGCTGGCTCGCTCTCAATCTCTCTCTTTTTCACCCCCTCCCTTCTTAGCTCTTTCTCACGTTTTCTCCCCCGAAGCTTTATCTTTGTCAAGTACACACACACACACACTCATTCACACCCTCTTTGCCTCCATCATAAGATGTGTGTAGGAGGCTCATAATGGAACATCTGCATGAATAGGACATTTTCAGGATGAGCAGGGGAGAGGAGAGCCACATAAAAGGAGTCGGGGTAAATGGGAGCTCGGTGTGGCGGGGCCGAATTAATCATTTTAATATCTGCAGACTTAATTCTAACGCTAAGCTCTGGGCGCGGGTACCCAGCTTGTGGCATGGCTGAGAGAAAAATACACATCGCAGACACTCTCTTCTTCTCTTCTTCTCCCACCCCTCTCCTCCTCCTCCTCCTTCTTTTCCACCTACCAAGAAAAAAAGTTTGAATGCAGAAACAGTGCCTCAACTTCCCTTTTCAATAATTCAAGAACTGGACAGAAAAAA
>OMLF01015451.1:6612-17877 GCA_900302615.1 Holocentrus rufus
CTTAAAAACCTTTTTTTTTTTTTTTTTAACAAAAATTAAGAGTGCCTTTTTGGACAATTGTTTTTCTTATTCAAATAAGCACTGAAGCATAAAGTTAAGTACTATTTGGTCAAGTACAGGTAGGTAAGTTTTAGGTAAAAATATGTTGGGTTATTAACTAGATAATTCTACGAATTGATTTGATTTGAAGTTTTATTAATATTATTGTACTGTGATAAATCCACCAGTTACTTTTTTATCTGTTTCTCTCTACTGGTATGACAAGTAAGTATAAACTGAGTTGGGTTAACCTACACTAGAGTTTATAGAATATGATGTTGGAGTTGCTTTAAGGACCTGCAGACTCTCTAGCACAGTGGGATGGCCAAAGTTTGGACTGGTATTGTATGAATTCCAGTTCCAGTTAATGAATATTTGAGCACACTGATCTGGAAAACTTAAGAATGTGTAATGGTGCAGTGCAGGTTTTGCCTTGCACGGAGGTGAATTTATTAACCGCACTACCAAATAAATGTTTTGAAACAAGCAAATGCAATAAAGTTGCAGCTAGATGTCAGCATCAATAAAGGGATCAATTAAATGATAACATGCTATTATTCTAAGCTCTTGTCGCTGTTAAAGCCCCCATCTCTTGACCTAAATTTTCCCAGCAATTGATGCACACTTGTCTGGCTCTTAAAAACAAGGCTTGGACTCGCAAGTTGATTCAAATTTATGCAAATGAAGTCCATCCAATGGAATGGAGTGTGTCTAGTGGAACTGTCAAACTAGGCTGTGCAGATCAAACGTGAGAGATGATTGAAGTGATTAAGTAACAGCATTGTGTATTTTTTTCGCCTCACAACATATCGTTTACCATTTTGCTGTAGTAACACCTGTGTTTACCTGCTATTACAAATTGCAACTGTGAAAAAGTTCTACTGTGGGTTCCTGTGAGGTTGTGGCATTAATGCAATGCAACAGGCCGACCGACGGAGTGGCTTACACTAGCTGCTGGTAACAGCCAAAAGTCTCTTTGTACTTTTAATAAACCACTCAGGGAAAGGAGAAGAAAAAAATGTCTTGGCCCTGGGCCTTCGTTGGTGTTATTCATTTTTCCCCAAGAAGGCACCAAATTAAATAGAAAAAAGCACTCATCATCAGTATAATTACAGACAGGTGTTATCAGATCCACCCACACAGGGCAAACACATCTAAGAAATCTTTTAGAAATCACAGTGATAAGCATAGTGGAAATACTGTCGATTTGCTTCACATCAAGCTTATCTATGAGATAGTAGGCGACCCATAGCTGTACAATATTGCAAGGTACTATACAATTGTACAGTACAATGAAATGCACAAAATACATCAAATGATCTGCAATGAATTGGCATAGAAAAAATATGGCCAGATTATATGTTCATTATGTCCCCAAGGCATGAATGAAGAATCTGGTTTAATTTCTCTGAATTTAGTGGTAACATGCATCTCTGTTGATTTAGGAGCAGATTACAAAGACTTGGCACTCTTGAGTTTTTTTTATACTATGTTGCCTGTGAAGATTCTCCAGGTCATGGTACTTCTAAGTGTTTGGTAAAAGCAACTGGACTTGATAGAGGTTCTAGAGAGGCGACTTGCATTGCCATTAAAGGAATGTACGCGTTTTTGGCATTTTGCTGTGAATGGTCAACTTTTGAAAAGCTTTGTGAAAATGCTAGTGTGGAAAACAAGTTGACATGAATTTATGCTTTCATGTATATTGTGTTGTACCGTCTGTTTATATTGCTGTGTATTTTGTACTTCATAGTATTCCATTCCCTGGACAAGGCATTGACTGCCATTTTATTGTGTGTATCCTACCTGGGACTACAAATGAAAATTAGTTCTTTAGTTAAATCTGGCACAATTTGTGCATGGTGCAGACAAATTAACAAATAAACAAACTAATAAACTAAAACTGCATTTTGAGATTTCTCCGGATTAGGATTTAATTGATGCCTTTTTGGGAAAGCTGAATGCCTCTGATGAAAGCCCAGAGATGAAACATTTGTCACTTCTTTCCCTGAATGCTTTAGTAAAGAACATAGAGATTTGTTTGAGTGTGCACCCTTATCTTCTTTGAGCACAAACACAGCTTAAGCACAAACAGAGCTTAAATACTAGCAGTAATAAACTATTACTAAAAATACTTCTACTTGTCATGAGATAGAGGCTACCAGTCATGTCAACTATGTCATTTTTTAATAACAATGTATCACAAATAATTTCACAATAATGCTTCAAGAGCCATGTTTAACAGTCATCAGTCTGATGGGTTGGAACAGCATTATGTATACTGTGTTAGCATCCAGTGCCTTAGTGGGATAATTCATCACAAGGAATCATGGAAAATGGACCATTTAAGGTGCCAATCAAATTACATCATGTATACCTTTCTGCTAAAATGCTAAGAGATGACACAAATCAACTTTGTCCACGTTCCAGTTCTGTCAGTCATTCTGTCTGTCTTTGCTCCACGCTGATCATAAGGTTTCAATCTTCTCCTCTCGTCTTTTTTACCCTCTCGCTTTCCGGCGTGCAGCTGCAGCTGCTGAGCCTCTCAGCATCCCCCCAGCTTTCCTCACAACTTTCACATTTGACTGAACATAGTTAGAAAAAAAAAGTAAGTGAGAGGAAGTCTCATACAGGCTCTGGCCAATGTTCAGCCTAGTCCGTAGCAGAGTTCATAAGTCATTCTCACATCTCTGCTCTCCAAACAAGTTCACCGAGAAGGCAGAGAATGGCGTAGCTCAGGAACGGGCTTTGAAGAAAGAAAGCAGCGGCCTCGCTTAAGACTCAAAGCCCTCTTGGGGATCTTCCACCATTTACTCTCGGTGCAGCGAATGAAACCTAAACGCTCTCATTTGCATATATTTCTTGTGGTAGAGAGGAGAGAAAAGAGAGAGACACATTGGGGAGCATTTTAAATTAGGAATGTGTTTATTTCCTGGACTGGCCTGTTTAGCATTAAACGAAATCCAATCTCTGTTTAGACAGCTGCAAATTAGGCACAATTAATTATTTTTTGTTGTCTTGGGCATTGGGATTAGTCCAAGCTTATTTTTATCCATCCCTCTTCACTGATGTTCCAAAGTATTAAAAAAGGAGACTGAAATGGTAATGTGTGTGCTAACAGATTTACTGTATGGGTGTGTGAGAGAGAGTGTGTGTGTAGTTGGGTGGGGGGTGGGGGATTAAAGATGTTCAGCATGGCTAGACCCAAGAAAGGATGAGCAGTTCTTAGTCAGAAAGTCGCGCACACTTCCAGAGTTCATTATCCCATTGAGGTGCTTTCCTGAGGAAGTGTAGCAGTATTTTCACCCTAGTATGCTGCTGTTTTCCTTTTCATTATCTGGCTCCTACCTGAGAGTGAGAAGCTTTAACTTGCTTGCAGGCAGTTGTTAACTTTGATTCTCACAGAGAGCATCACCATCAATTATTTAGAATTACGGTAGCTTGTGCGAAAAGAGTCTTAGCTGGCTTTTCATATATCTCATCACGTTTTGGCGATATAACTTTTTCCACAGTCTTTTTTTTCCCCCACTACTTACCGTACATGGCATGGATTTCTTCAGGATGGAAGCAACATCTATCTTTGCCGGCCAAAACTGACTTTGGTGATGTTATAGCCATCTGGGATTCCACCTTCATCCTCGCAACCACCCACAGCCTTGATGTCTGTTTGACATCTGCTCATGCAGCCTGCTGGGAGGTATCAATGAATGGCGGGTTACTATGTTTCTGATGAGTCACTGGGTATAGCCTGGACTTTCATGGAGTGGGGATTTCCGTGACAATATGGTGATCTTCAGACGGACATATTATGGGTCCATGTGTTCCGTCTTTCCCTCTGACGACATTTGGGATGAAATTAACTTTGGCGGTGATGATTTCATCTGCTGCATGTAGGAAATAGATTGGCCCTGTTAACTGTGGCATTGTCTGAAGTACCAGTGCAAGAGTAATGGCTCATTGGATCACCTGTGTTGTATGTGAAAAGGCCAGAGGTCGAGAAATGAGGGGTCGTCAAGACTTTTGGGCAATGCAGGGACGTCATGATTCACCCTGATCTGCAATTCCAAGTTCCAGGAGAGAGGGACCTGAATGACCAGGCAACCTAAACCTATTTTTCACCTCATCTTCTGACACCCCAATTAGAGTAATGCACAGACAAAATACTCTCTCTTGTCCTGTTTAACCGCTACGTGGGTCCCTCCCTATGAATAAGGCCATGTTGGCGCAAAAAATAAGATGCTGATAAATATCCTGTGCAATCAGAGGTGAAATTAGGAGTTTTTGATTTGCATTTTCTTTCATGTTGGACAACCCTGGTTCAATTCCCAACTCATGCCAAAAAGATTTCTACACGAAGTTAAATTTTGTCATATAACCCTTTTGTAATTTCATTAGACTGTGCATGCTTTGTATCAATCTGGTGCAATAACAGACAACCAGGCTACAAATAGAGATTGGTGTGCTGTGGTTGAGGCCTGGCTCGATGCAGTCTTGTCCCTATGTGCATGCATAACCTTCACCATTGATATCTACTGAACAGCCCTAGACGGTCAAAACTAACACTACTGGGTTACCTAGAGCGTCATAGCTTGAAGCCACTGACCAAGCGTCCGAGTTGGGAATGAGAGCGTGTTCTTATACCAGTTGTTGCAAGCAAAATGCTACTCAATTGGGAAAGACTACAGCAATCATAGCTGCCATATTTGGTGGTATATGGTGATAAGTTACATATTTATGAACAGTAACATCTATAATAACTGTTCAGTGTAATGTTTTGAAAATCTTACCTTGTACATGTAGCGACGACACCTAACCTGCTGCTCTCTAACAAATGGGAAAGTGGAAAAGGAAACAGAATGCAGTCTTCATGGATTCTGGAAACAGGTTATGCAAAGTTCCAGATTATCCTTGGTAGTCGAAAAGGGTCATTAGACCTTTTTCACAGCAGCCATTTTGACATGAAATAACAGGTAAACACAGGTGTTACTAATGACATTAATAAAGGTTCTGTTCCATTTCAGTGTAGCAGAGTCTTTCCAGTCAGTGAGCAGGAACAATAGCAGGACCCTGTTAGACTAAATGGACAAAACCTTCATTAATGTTATTAGTAACACCTATGTTTACCTGCTATTTTATGCCAAAATGGCTGCTGTAAAAATGCTGGTTATTTACACAGTGTTATGTTTTGCTATATCTAATTTATGGTCTGTTGTACTTTTATTGACAAAACAGAGAATATGAGTATTTTGTAAGTCACTGGAAACAAAATAATAAAAATGTTATTATCAGGTACCAAGTTGTTCATCACAATTAAACAGGAAAATGTATTTATTTTTTGTTGCTGATAACAAAATAATAGAAACAGTGTTAGTCTTTTTCTAATATGACATTTTTATTTATTTATTTATTTGCCCTACTCACCTGTGGTGCCTCATCGAAACTAGCCTGGATTATGTGTCACCCTCTCCTGCACATTTCTGAAAAAGGGCTGTGGGAGTGGATTTGGGTGATGGTAAGATGCATGAGAGGAGTGGAAGCAGCCCTAATATATTAAATAGAAGCTCGGGATGGATGAATCTTTCCTTTTCTAGCAAATGGGAGATGAGGCATAAGGCAGGAATTGGCAGTGGCTCATTTTATTGGTGGGTAAAATGATCCTTTTTATTGTGTCACTATATTAAAGTCACTACGTCCAAATGAACTGAATCTTTCATGTTTTTTGATTTTTTTCTTAGATAACACTCTTTGATCCTTGGCACACACAGGATTTGAATACTACACAAACCTTGGTAAGCTTTTCTCAAAGTGGATTAAGATTAACTTGCAGCCAATTAAAATATCTTTTTGGATAATATACAGCATAACTATAAAACATGACTCTTCCCCCACATCAATCACTATTTCATGAGCTGCATCCTCATGTACAAGTTCCTCAGAATGATTGAACAGATCCCAGAAATTCCACAGACGCAAAAATTAAAACTGTTGTCTGACTGCAGGGCTGCTCCTCATTAATAACAGGGTAGTAACAGCAGTAAATAGTAACAGTACAGCACTGAAAAGAAAAACAGATTACAAATGCGCAAGTAAAATATTAAATAGCCAATAAAAAACAGTATAAACAATTAAAAAAATAATAAAATAAAGGCAATATAAACAGGGTAGACTGCAGAGTGGGGGAAGGAGTATAGCAGTGGTTTTCAGTGGGGTGCAGGGGCCACCGGGGGTCTTTGAGAGACTTTCATACCATCCTCGGCAAAATGAGCATTAGTTTAATTTCCCTATAATTCCAAGAAATTGTTATGATACAGTAAAAATGTATGAGTGATTATTTTAACCTTATGTTTTAATTTCACCATTTGTCAGTATCCAAGTATGACACCTGAACAATGTAATACTGAGCTGAGGGCGGGGGGTTAAAAATGAGAGTCGTTTTAGGAGTTAGTTGGAACTGTAACTGCTGAGCATAGACAGAAGGATACATGCCTCCTACCATCTAATTTATCCTAAAACGACTCGTTTTTTAAAAGAATTTCAAAGACGTGTCTTTAAAATACACTACATGAAATTGAGGTACGCTAATGACTCTTGTAGACTTCAAGTCTGTATGCTAAGCTAAAAGGAACCCATACCCATAGGAATTGAACCAGTGTCGTACAGAGGTGAAAATAGTATTGATTGTCCGGGTAAGTCCAACTATAGTCAAGGTGCCCTTGAGCAAGGCACTTCACTTCAACCACAATAGTTTCTCTTACATTAAAGATATTATAAGTGATTGGATAGGCTGTGAGGGAAATTCCTCTCATGTGCCTCATTCCTCGGTTAATTAACAGTGAGGAGGTCTGTCATGCTACACAAGGCTGAATTAATATTAACTCTGTCCTTGCTTGCTCCGTTCATTTTGTCTTTTGCCTAGCACTTAATGTGTTTTGTCGTCTTGTGTGACCAGAATACCTTTAATCTATTTTACAACTCATTCCCTGATGTGTAGTGTGTTACCTTCTGGTCCTGATGCTTGATGTTTAAACAAAACCAGTTCCCGTATGTAGAAGGCTACTTGGCACTACTAATTTCCCATAGTTACACACACACAAAAAAGTAAAAAGCAATCATTAAAGTTAATTATCTCTATTACTAAACTTTCTTAAGAGGAGCAGGATGATTCGAGGCTGGTTTGCTAACTCAAAAAACACATCAATGCAGATCACTTAATGCCCAGCCAGGGGAATCGTGGGTAAAATTACATGCTGGGCTGCAGCAGGTGAGATGAAAGGTTCCACATTTTGGCAGGGAGTCCAGAATTCACTGGCTTCATAGGGGGTTTGGAAGTCATTGTTTGGCTAAATAATATGCTGCAAATCCCATTAAGAACATCAAGATTGACGACTAGCTGGCAAATAGACTGTCAAATTATTCTTACCAGTTGCTGTGCATTATTGGCACCATGCACGCCTCACATGTGAACTTGTGTTTTATCTCTAAGATCACAAGTAACCTGCCAGCACGGCTGCTTCAAAGGCGTAAAAGGCATGCATGAGGACTAAAATCATCATGCATGCCTATTAAGTCAAGACACCACAGGTGAATTCTTTCATCCTGTAAATGTGAAATTTTATGTTAATATGGACAAGGAAAGACACATTTATTGTATTGTGTTATTTCCTAATCAAAACATTCAAATATAGTAAATATTGTGCAAAATGACTCATCTATATTTTCAATTTCAACTTATACCCTTAGGAAAAGAATATAGAGAGCCTAAGTCAAGTAAAGCTATAGGATTCTGTGTTTTTAAAGCAATTATAGTGAGTAATTTTTAGGTCTGTAGTCTTTTTGGTTAATGTGATGCCTAAATAAATAAATAACAGTGTCATGAAAATGTGAAAATGGCTTGTCCAATTCATGCTACTGTCATGTAATTCTTTCATGGTGAAACAGCATAATCTTATGTCCACACTACTCATTTCACAAAATTTTTTGAGAATGTGCACAGAGACATTTATGTCTCTGGATGTATAAACACACTTCCAGCTCCTTTATTTCCAACCTTTTCCTTTGTTCTGCTACCTACAAATGTCTGTTAACTAAGACCAAGACTAAGACCATGATGGCGGCGCGTGCACAACACAAGGTGCGGCATCTCCCCAGTTTCTGCGAATTAGTAGTTATCTGCTTATCTGGTTCATGTCTGTTTAGTCAGAACAGTTCCCTTTCGGTACGTACACTCGATACAACACATAAGTATGGGGATTGTGAGCTCACGAGACCAACCTGAAGAACTTTTAGCAAAATGCTTGTCAAGGCCAATGAAACTGTCGCAGATAGGGGAAATCCCACCTTCCCCTGGGACTACAAAAGCCACTGCGCAGTCTCTGTCCCTCAATTGTTTTGCACTTCACCTCACATAACCTAACTCTTTTAGGATCCTTGCCAGCAATTTAACTGCCTGCCTGGAGGTGAGCTAGCTCCCTGCCCAATGCATCGCTACCAAGGTTTTCTATATAGTGCTTGTTTAGCTTGCTAACTAGCTACTTGCCCCATTTAGCCCAGCTAATGTGCACCTGTTTAGCTTTGCTAACATAACCGTTCTCTATACCCGTTGAGCAAGCTAACGAATTGTTTAGCAAGCTAAGGCATCAAGGAATGGCACCTGACAAGAAGAAAAGCTGTCCCAGTGGGTCTAGCAAAGCTGGGAAGGCGAATTACCGTCTGTCAGTTCTTGCAGGTTTTCTCCAGATAGGTCTATTTCCAGTGGATATATCTGACTTCACTGTCACCATTGACATTGCACAGCTTATAACATCTAGGGATGAGCTTTCCCTCAACATTTCAGGCGGACTCTAAGAGGAGGCCGAAGTCAGATGTGAAGGAGATGAAGAGGAGCCTTCCCAGCTCATTGGTGCTGAAGATCCTCTGACTGAAACAGATGGCACCACCTCTGCCTTGATCGACTTGTTATGCTGTGTGGCCAAGCACCTTCAAGTGTTGCAGCTGGATCCACCTCCCCGTCAACAGCAAACTTGGCTCGCGGGAAATTATTTCCTCCCACAACAGCTTGCAGCGGGGAGACATAAATTACTGGTTTTCCCAGACTTTGTGTTTGAGCTCACATGGTACTAGGCATCCCCTAAGGCTCCTCTGTCACTGCATTTTACCCAGTCCTTGAATTTTGAAAGTTCAAGTTCAAAAGTTCAAAATGCTGACATTGTCAGGTAATACAGTCAGTTCGATCTTGGGACTGGTTCACATCAGTGGATGTAAACGATACATATTTTCACGTGCCAATACTATTAAGACAGATGGTTTCTGCACTTTGCCCACAATGGCACAGCCTACTCATACCAAGTTCTACCATTCGGCATATCCCTTGTTCCGCGTGTTTCTACAAAATGCCTCGAGGCAGCGCTAGCATCAGTCAGAGCCCGGGGATTTGAACCCTCAACTACCTGGACGATTTACAAATTCTCTCTGATTCAATGTGCCAGGCTGACAACTGCACTTCCCAGCTGGTGACTCACCTACAGTCTCTGGGATTTGTAATAAACCAGGAAAAGAGCTGTCTCATTCACAGCCAAAAAAAATTGTTTTCTCGGTTTGGATTTGGATTCTATAGACAACCGAGCCCAGTTATTGTCCCAGAGAGTGTCCGTTTTCCACCATTATCTATCTCTGTTTCAGCTGCATCACACAGTGCGTCTCCATCAGTACCAGCACCTGCTTGGACTGATGGTCTATGATTCCAGCGGTGCTGCTGGGCTTGCTGATGATGAGAAAGTTCCAGCACTGGGTGCAGGTCAGAGGAGAGTCTCTGTGGGGAGAGGAGAGGGTGCGCATCATACCATTGTGCCCGATGGCCCTGCTCCCATGGAGGGATCCAGCGCGTTTAAGCAAGGGAGCATCTCTAGTCTGAGTTCAGTCTTGTGTCCTGCTCACCGCGGATGCATCCAAATGGGGCTGGAGGGGCCTCAGCAGGAACGTGGATGTGATCCATTCACATCCATGACTTCTCCATGTCTGTACAGGTTCCATACCTGTACAGACATGGAGAGGTCATGGCATATCAATCTGTTGGAGCTTTATGTTGTGCATCTGTCTCTAAGGCATTTTTACAGTAAGGGCCTGCTGTCGGGACATCATGTTCTAGTATGCAATGACAATACATGCGTAATTGTGCACATAAACAAGCAAGGTGGGACGTGTTCTCTTTCCCTCCTCTCTCTGTCGCACAAGCTAATGCCATGGAGCAGCATCCACCTGCTGTCTCTCAGAGCGACGCACATCCTGGAAATACAGAACAGCGGGGCAGACCAGAGGCTTTCCACTGACAAGAGAATGGAGACTGCATCCCGACGTAGTGGAGCCGATGTGGAGTTGGTTCCGCAGAGCCACCATCGATCTGTTTGCCTCCAGGGAAAACGCGCACTGTCCTATGTCGTTCTCTCTTCAGGATGGGAACGCGCCCTTCGGACTAGATGCACTGGCTCATCAGTGGCCCCAGACACTCCTGTACGCATTTCCCCCAGTGGTGCTGATCCAGTACACACTGGAGCGTGTGCACATAGGGGGATTAACTATGATCCTGATTGCACCCCGTTGGCCCAAGAGAACATGATTTGCAGAGATAATTTCCCTTCTGAATGGGAGACCGTGGTGCCTCCCTGTATGTAGAGACCTGCTGTTGCAGGCCCAGGGACAGATTTTGCACCCATGCCCCAAAATCTGGGACCTATGGGCTTGGCTGTTGAAAGGCAGAAATTGACAGCAGCGGGATTGTCTGCTAACGTCATTGACACAATACAGAGTGCCACAGCAGTGTCCACACAGGTGTTATATGGACTGAAATGGTGTTTGTTTGATGCTTGGTGCCACAAAAGGAACATTATTCTGTTCCACAGCTCTATGGTGGATATTTTGACATTTCTCCAAGAACTTTCTACTATTAAAGTCTGTCTTTCAGCTATCTCTACTTGCCATGTGGAATTTGATGGAAAATCCCCCATCCTCTAGTGATGCATTGTATGAAGGACATACAGCAGGGCTATTCAATTACAAATTCAGTTGGACCAGATTTTAAAATCAGGAGATGTAGATGGGCCATACATTTTCAGTGGCTTATTTTAACCTTTTTAAAAAGCAAATACAAATTTTAAATAAATGCAAATGAATTTAGTAAAAATATCAATATTTATTGTTAAGACTTTTGAAATGAAAATATTTTGGTCACCTATC
>OMLF01015453.1:0-17726 GCA_900302615.1 Holocentrus rufus
GGCCCGCCGCTCTGCCGCCCGCTTAGCCGCCAGGGCAGCCTGGGCCGCGGCCTCGGCCTCGGCCTGAGCCTTGGC
The DNA here is from genome assembly GCA_900302615.1 of Holocentrus rufus. Lineage (NCBI taxonomy): Eukaryota > Metazoa > Chordata > Actinopteri > Holocentriformes > Holocentridae > Holocentrus > Holocentrus rufus. The sequence goes on from OMLF01015453.1 coordinate 76, forward strand.
CAAGGCCTTGGCTTTACTCCGAGCCCCGAGGACCCTCTTGCCCTGGGCTATCCTCTCCTCGTCTGTCTGCTGCACTGGCGGGGGAGCCTCGACCTTCACCCTTTTTCTGCGGCCGGGCTTCTTGGGCTCCGCGGCAGATTCTGCTGCTGGCTGTGGGGTCAGTAAGGTGGAGTCTGCCGGTTCAGCCTTCACCTCCTGGTCCTTGGCCTCTTGCTCCTTCTCAAGCTGCTGAGAAAGAACAGGTGCTGGTGTAAAACTGGTTGTGCTGATGATTGTGTAGCTGATGACTCATCTTGTATGAATGTTTCATCCCTTTACCTTGGCTTTCTTTTTCTCCTCTTTTATTTTCTTGATCTTGGCCTCCTCCTTCCTTTTCATTCTTGCCTACATGAGGGTAATAAAACAGAAATGAGATTTGAACATTTTAACTGCGCAAAATTACAAAGTGACAGTCTCTCTGTGTCACATACCTTCCTCTTCATTTTCTTAATGATTTTTGCTAGTTTCTCCTTGTCTTCCTCCGTGAGAGATTCTATAAAAAAAGGAAAACAAAACAATTAGCCACAATACAAAGCCGCTGCCTAGCAAACCACCTGGTCTTCAAAACATTCCATCACACACATCACTATGGAGTTCACAACGGAGTCTACATCCACTCACCCTTGGCCTCCAGTCTCTTTAACAGCTTGGCGTCACTTTTACTGAGCAGGTCGACCATCTTGGGTTTGGGGGGTCTGCCGGGGCGTCGAGCCTGCCTTCCCCTCGGACCACGAGCTCTGCGAGGCTTCTCTTTGTCTGGGTTTGGAGGTCGACCCCGCCGCCCCGTGATGGCCATGATTATAGACGGAACCTCCTCATTAGCCAAGAGGACCCACTTCATGCCCTGTAAGATATTACAAGGAATGAAGAGTGTCTTCTGCACATCTGTGACATGTTCATCAGCCTGTGAGCTTACAGTTTGTATCCAAACCCCCTCGATGAGGAGACAACGAGTTACTGAACTGAACAGTATGAAGCCAAAGACACAGACCTCAGGAGTTTCTCTCTCTTCATAGAAGTCTCCTACAGGCATACGTGGGCTGAAGCTGAAGTGTTCCCTGGTGACCACGCTGTCCTGGTGTCTCTTCAAGTACTGAGGGAAGCAATCAGAAGATGACAGAACAGGGAACAGAGGAAGAGTGTCATGCCCACTGCTTGGACAAACAAAAACAACTCATTATTGTGTTTTTGCTGGGAAAAGGCTGATTTTTAAGGAGCTAAAAGGCCCGTGTTGCTGTATTATAGTCATGGGAACTTACCTTGATGATTTCTGGAAACTGCTTCATCCTCCTCCCACAGGGGGTATAATACCACGTCTCGCCCTTCATGCGGTTCTCCGTCTTCTTCACACGGATCTCTCTCTTCCAGCTGCAGTTAAGGTCGGGAGAAAACGCATTAATATTTCCTGTCATAGTGAGACATGAAAACACAGTACCAACACTGCAGAAGAACAAAATCGGAGGTTTAATATTAAAAGATGAATGTTGCACAGGTTTATCCCAGTTCAAAGCCTTAGCTGCAGGCGGTTTCAGGCTAATTAGAGAGACTTGCAGCCAAGACTGAATAAATACAAGCACTGGTTTCTGAGACATGAGAAAAAAAAAACATGTCCCCAAGAGTGCTGCTCTTGTTGAAAATTGGTACAATATTAAAACTCAGAGGAGATCATCTGAAGCCTTTTTTGGACAAATCCACTATACATTTGATAATATTTTACATTTTTGGTCAATTATGCGATCACATGTTGGCTCAGTGCCTATAAAACCATTTGTCTATAAACATCACAAAGACCCAAAATGCAGTGAATTTTAAACATTATCTGGGTTCTGAAAATATGCCCTGATTTTTTTGTAAACACCGTCAGATATTTTTTTTTAAAGCAAAAAATCAGGAAACTACATGACTAGCGATTATCCTGAGGACCCTCCTCTACTTTCCACTTAATGCATCAAGGTGACACGTTCTATTAAGATTGCTATCGCTTGATGATCTAGACATATTGATATTACTGCTGTCAAAATCGTAATATGCCAACACCTTCTCTTGATAGTATAACAATCTGCTTCAAAACCTAACCGACAGTTATGAATTTTAAGTAGGGCCCAGAGGCAGCCAGGAAAAGAGGGGGAAATGGCTCCTATGTCGTACTAGAAATGGATGATATGCAAATATGTGAAACTTTGTCGACACCATCAGTCAGGTTCTCTGTTTGATGTTGACAGATATCTCCAAGGCATCTCTCACAGTGGCATGACAATCATTTATGACTACACTACATTTTCAAAATTTTTCTGCATGTACGTTAACATTTGTGTTTTTGTTTCCATACGAAGTGGTGTGATGTGCATCAATCAACTAAAAGCGGAGGACAAGAGAGAGTTGTTGGAAACTCTTATCTTTTATTATTACACTAAAGGTAAAGATATATAAGATAAGACTTTAAAATTAATATGTTTTATAAAATTCATTTTTATTTGTAGATCAATAAATCCACAAGAGAGTATTTGTCTGCACGTATGTATAACTATGGGCATACCGGATGATTCTGAGGCTCAAAATCTGTGATGCACAAAGAGAAAGATGGCGCTTAATGGCAGTGAAAAAAATGATCGAATCAGATGTTGCTAGCTGAGAACATGCTCTATCAGCAGATCTGGTTCAATTTCCTAACGTCTTCAATTTTCTTTTTTCAGAATCAAGACCCATTTTGTCCCAGTTCTCAATATCCAGTGTAAAGCATCATTACCCGTGAAGCAGAGGGAACTGGACCTGCTCCTCTGTCGCAACCCTCCGTCTGTTGGCTTCTCCTATTCAAAGAAATTCACAAAACTAGGATCAGCATTCTACCATTAAAATGAAATTGCTGTAATGTTTTTAAAATTGGTGATCTGGAATCCCCTAAGCCCACCAAAAATTCCTTAATGTTCTTTATTACCTGCTGTAGAGCCGTCGTCTTCATCATTGTCATCAACATCATTAGCCGTTGTTTCAGCATCCAGTTTAGGCATTTTTGCCACATTTCCTTCCTGGCCTTGTTTCTTGACCTTTTTGGGCTTCTTGGGTTTCTCAGCTGCCGTGTTTGTCCCTGTAGCGCTGGCCAAAACTGCTTCAATGATGGCTGTGATCGGATCTACCTCTTCTGTGGGAGGCCCAGCCTGTCCACACGCATCTGATGTTTCTTTAACATCTGCTTTGAGAGGCTTCTTCCTCTTTCTGCCAGCTCCTTTTGTCTTGGCTCCGTCCTCTTCCTTATTTGCTCCTTCCTCAGGGGTTTTTATCTTTTCCACCTTTGGGGTTCGAACCCTGGGCTTCCGTTGTGCCTGTTCAGGGGCTTGAAGAAAAAGAAGAGAGAGAGGAAAACATTACCAAAACACCATGCATAATACATTTGAAAGAAAGACATTTCGGTGACTTTGGAATATTAAATACCTGGAGTAGAGGTCTTTGGAGCTCGAGGTTTCCGTGGTTTCCCTGGGGTTTTCACCTTTTCTCCAGTTGCTGACACGATGTTGTCAGCTCCTGGTTGGAGTGGGGGTGCAGCAGGGCTCTCTGCTGGGGCACTGAGGGCTGTGACGTTCTCATCTCTCGTCGAGACACTCGGGCAAGTGTCATTTGGGGCAGTCTTAATGCTGACGGGTCCAGCTGAGTCTGGTATATCATGTCCCTTGGGCTCCCATTCTGCTTCAGACTCTATTCACAGATGAAACACAATGACATTAACTTGTGTAGCACAGAAGTATAAAAGGAGTATGAAATGAAAACATAGTGGAAAAAAATCAAGAATATCAGCCATTTGTACGGGGAATAAATCTCATTTAGATATATAAAAGCAATGTCTCAGGAACTTTTCCTTAAAAAGGGGAAGAGAAAAAAGACATAACATTCTACATATCTCAAATAATAATTATGATGCATTTTCAAACCATGTGATACTGGTTACTAAGATCATCGACTTTGAGAATGTACCTTGAGGTGGTCCAACTGAGTGCGAGGTGGACTCATTGTTGGAGTTGACACGGGACTCTTCCATCTGCGAGGTGTCGATCATGGAAGACTCCAGTATGGACTCTCCCATACTTCGGCTACTGTCCTTGGTCTCCTCTACCTCAGAGGTTTCCCTTGGCTGTGTGCTGTCCAACGTGTCATCCATGGAGTCTTCCACGGAGGAGCTGCTGTCCCTGGTGGTGTCACACGTATTAGGTGGTTCCTCTTCTGCGTGGGAGGTGCCGTCAAACTGGGAAGTGTCTTCTCCCATGTGAAAGCTGTCGTCAAAACGAGTGGAGTCATCCACACATGAGCTGTCGCCATCCATACGAGAGGTGTCTTCCGTGCCGGAGCTAACATCAACTCTAGAGGTGCTGTCAAGTGCTGAACTGCCATCAAATTGAGAAGTGTTTTGTGACAAGTCATTGAAAGTTTCCTCCTCGGTCACATCATCTTCCCTGGTGCTGTGTTTGGACTCTGAGAGTGGAGTCTGCTCCACCGCGGACTCCTCTGCCACACAGGTGCCACTTAAACTGCTTTGCTCGCGGGGCTTTTCAGAATCTGTCAGTTTCTTGCTGGCCTTTTGATCAGCAGAAACTGAGGTCTGCAGGGGTTTCTCTGGAAATTGCAAAGTCCCAGGAGGGTCCATGAGGGATTTGTATGAGAGTGTTTCAGATTTATGAGTCTCAGTCTCAGTAGCTTCCATGTGTTGTGGTCTCTTTCCTGTGCCCGAGTCAGGCTGAGGAAGGCGTTCCTCTGGTTTTACAGCGGGAGTCGCGGCCGAGTCTTGCATGTCACCCCTGTCACCGTGATGCTCTGGCTCAGGAGACAACTGTTTCAGCGCTCGTGGAGGAGTGGTGCTAGGGAGGGGAAGTTTGGACACAGCAGAGTTTTGGACCACTTCGGGAGACGTAACCACTGCAGGAGGCAAAGACACCAAGGCAGGGGGCATGGACATTGGTGCAGTCCTGGGGGCTTGAGTGGTTAGAAGAGGTAGGGTAGACAGAGGTCGGGCTGCAGGACTTTCTTGGCATGTTAGAGAGGGTAACTTCATCTCCCCAGATGCTAAGGACACTGCAGATGCAGTGGGAAGAGCAGAGTCTACTGTTGGAGTATACGGTGTCTGATGCTTGGGTGTAGGCAGTGATTCACAGGGTGTGCTGCCAAATGACAGAGGTCTGGATACTGACGTGGGAGGTGCAGATGTTGATAAACAAGAACCAGGTGGTGCTGAGGTTGAAGGTCCAGACACTGACATTTGGGATGGAGTCACAGCAACTGATGAAGAATTCGCGGTCATTGCTGTCACAGAAACTGATGAGGCAACAGACACTAATGATGGGGGTCCAGGCCTTTCATGCTGAGCGCCAGATGCATCTGGGAGGCAAGACATCAGAGGAGGCGGCCTGGACCCTTGGACCATCTGCTGAAGAGCGGACATGGGTGCAGAGACTGAGTAAGAAGGGGCGGGTACTTTGGCAGGAGTGGAGACTGCTGTAGGAGGTCCAGAGACGATGGGGGACAATGCTGATTTGGTCTGATGAGTGGCAGACTCAGATAGAGGAGTAGAGACTGAAGGGACTGAAGTAACTGCTGTGGACCTAGACAAATTATCGCTTAAAAGTGGAGGAGCAGATAATTTTGGAGGTGATGTAGACACAGAGGAGGAGGGGGATCCCACCGGCAGATGTGTGGATCCAGCAGGGGAGATCTGACCGACAGATGCAGGGGGCCTGAGGCCTTGCACCATTAGAGGAGGCGATGAAAGTCTGGGAGGAGCAGCTGGAGATGGAGCGGAGGACAAACTGGGAGGTGTCGAGATCCGTGGCGGAGTAGACACAACGGCGGGGGACGAAACAATAGGGGGTCCTGGGGCAGATATGGGAGACACAGAGGCAGCGGAAGCCGTAGAGACCCGAGGTGGTGTTGGCGCCTTGGCAAGAGATGTTGAAACTGCTGCGGGAGATGCAGACACAGAGAGATGAGACGACATGGAGTGTGGAGGTGCATTCATTGCTGGGTCCCTCACTGAAGTAATCATTTCTGTACGCTGGGCTGTTGGCTGCTCAGTATGCTGAAGGTAATCACTCGTAGGCCCCATGTGAGGTTTAGGCTGGTAACTCTCACTTTTTGCCAGCCTCTGCGCAACAGGTGCCCTTTCCATGCCATTATAGCTTGTATCCACCTCTTTAAAAGATTCACTCATATGCCCTGAAAAAGGAGAACAATAATAATTAGAAAAGACTTTTAAGCCTTTTCTTATTTCTTAATAGTAAATTGTTGTATTAGGAGCGCTTCATAATGGAGATAAATTGAAGCATGCTACAGTCACCCGGATTATGAGAAAAACACACAGACCCAAGCGATCACTTTTGCAAAAAATAATAGTGTAGCAAAAACAGTGCATCCTGTTGGTTAAACCTTGGTACTGTCCCATCACTGAGAGCTGGCTGAACAATTACCAGACTTTGTTCACCGGACCTTCTCTTGTGAGACTTGGACATATGACAAGGTGAGACGACAAATGTTATCACACAAAAATGGCCAGGGGGGTGTAATCAATGAGCAGTTTTCTATCCACCCAAAAAAATATTTAATCAAAATAATTGTATAGAGATGCCTTTGAGCCTACTTTAGAACACCTAACGGATGTGATGGTTCAGCATAGCCAGTGGCCAGGATGAATATGCTAAGTATGGCCACAGAAGAAAAAAAAATGCATCCGCTGTCAACATTAAAGAAGGAAATGGGATATTTTTTTCTCAATGTATATACAATACAAAGGTGTCAAAATGGCAAAATAATCAACATTTTTTTTACAAACACAGCTAAGAACTGAATCACAAAATTCCACAAAAAATAAAAATAAATAAATAAATAAAAAATAGTCACCTTGCATGACAGCAGACATTCCCACGTTGCCAGCGTGAGGGCTTCTTTCCCTGCTGTGGCCCTGGGGTGATCCACTATCCTGCACTGTTGATGGTGACATCATCGGTACTGAAGACATCCCCATGGGGAGAGGGCTGCCGGTGCCCCCTCTGCCTAAGTTGTGGTGCTGCGGGCTGCCACGTGGGGGAGTGAAATTCTGGGCGGCCGGGGGCATCATCTGACCCTGGCCTTGGGACTGAGACGGCGGTGTGGGCTGTGGTTGGGGAGAGGGCAGGGGCGGGTGCTGGGGCTGATGCTGGTAGTAGGGGATCCCATTTGGCATCATGCCATAATGCTGAGTTTGCTGGTGCTGTTGGTGGTGATGATGCGGGTGGTGGTGGGAGTGGAGATGCTGCTGTGACTGTTGGTGTGGGGGTGGCTGTAGGGACTGCTGCTGGTGATGCTGTGACGGTGTAATCCCAGGGTGCACCTGACTCTGGTACGCCCCGTACATACTGTGGGAATTATAGCCCATTTGCTGTGGGTTGGGGTTACTCCTGTTCCAGTACTGACCCCCAGTCAGAGACATGTTCGGTGGGCCTGCCACAGGAGGCTGGTGGGAGCTCCCTATGCCCCCGTTTAGTTGGTACTGTCCATGACCCTGGTAGTGGTGCTGTGACTGAGGCTGCATCATCCCAGGCGGAGGCTGCTTTTGGTGCATCCCGTGTCCAGAAGAGGGGCTCATGGCCGGGCCATACTGAGGCTGTCCTCCCCACAGGTAGTCATAGCCCATGCTGCTCTGGTGGTGGTTGCTCATGTGTGGGTAAGGAGCAGTTGGTGGGTGGGAACCAGGCACACCGGACCCAAGTACAGTAGTGACGCCATTCACATTCATTTCGCCATTCATATCTGTCAGACACAAGGTCATTGGTTAAGTAGATATGTTTATGTTTTACATTAGTGAAACAGTACAGTGTGAGGAAAGTGTTTATTTATATTCCAGGATAAATCAGAACATAAAAATAAAGAATGAAGATGTCTGTTGAGGTAGGGATGTGTATTAATACACAAGAGAGCACATTGTTTTCAAAATGTGGGGCATTTTTTTTGCACTGTGATTCAATACTCAAAGCTGAAAATACTCACTCTTCCCCTGCTGAGGAAAACTCATGGAGGACCCGTTAGTATAGAGAGAATCCCCTGAGGAGAGTTTCAGTCCTGAGTTTGCCGAGGAGTGGGTGCCATAGTTGAAATGGTTATTTGCCTCCATCTGGAATAAAGGAGAACAGCTAAGTAACTAAATGCTCTTTAAACTCAAACTGAAACTTTAATACTCAACATTCTTCTACAGTAAAAAAAAAAAAAAAAAAAAGACAGGAACTTGAACTTCACGCAACTACGAACAAGGCTATGATGCATAAAGTATTACTGGATGTAAAGTTGTTTTTTTTTTTTTTTTTACCTCTGGAGTTATGAAAACGGTCGACGTTATATAATGAGCACAGCATTATTTATTACAATGAAATGGCTTATCCTACATGATTTTGGCAACGGCAGATTGTGTGAGCATCATTTCATCCAAACAACAACCGTCAAAATGTCGCAACTCGCTACAGCAGAAGCCAGGCCCAAGCAAGCCATTATGGACACTCCGAGTGTTGCGATAGAGGCTCATCATTACCGCTGATGAGGCGCTGCTAACAAGAACACTGTGTCTACCATCTCCCGTGATCACCGTACGGCCCAGGAAGGGCCACACAAATACCACCAAGCCGCTACCTTTGGCAGAGTAACAAAGCAAAGGAGTCGCTCAAGAGATATTTTTCACATCAACTAGAACCTTGGAGAATTATGTTACAGTACTAGTCGCTCTTTTATAATCATACTACCTAATTAGAAATAATAAATGTTAGCTTGCTAGCGCGACTTCATTTCCTAAATTCAATAAGGCCTTGAAAAACCTGGCGCCGCTTTAACGTTAACGTTAGCCAACTCGCTAGCTGCATTCTATAACAAACAATTCACTTTCAAGTCTTGCTACTCAGCTGTGCTAGCAACCGAAATACAAAATTCTCAAGTAAGGCCAGTTCGTCCGGTGACTGGATTGGCTGTTATTTCAGCGTCAAATATCTGGCCAAATTATCCCACGCGTTGGCTCCAAGGTTATTTAGCTTCAATCAACCCAACAGAAGTTAGCTAGCAGACGTTAGCCAGACGGCTAACTGATCGCATCCTAACCCCGGAGCCAAGCACTTCAGCTACGAGGCTAGCTAACAACAGCCAGGTAGCAGGTACCGCAACCACGCTGGTTTGAAATCATGATGCACATCACAAAGAGAGAGACACAAATGAAAATAAATAAAAACCGCTCTGCTGATTATGACTGTAACTTACTTAGGCTCGCTTGTTACGGTTGGAGGCGTGCTCCTTTTGTTCATGAGCTAACGTTAGCTAGCAGCCAGATGAAGTTACATTGTTTACGCCGCACGCACTGAGAGAAATTTTGCAGAGCATCATCCTCCCACACTACCACCCTGAAAAGTTTCGCTGATATTTCAATTAAAGCTGTCTAACCTTTCAATCCTTGGATTTCAAAGGCGCCAGTGCCTCTAAACCTTCGACTTAGCGGATATATGAGTGAAGATAGCACAGGGATAAATAATAAACAACTATTCGCTAACCTTTGGGTTTTAAATTAGCAAACATGGCTGGTGTGGTCCAGTGCAGCCATGATCACAGAACAGAGCGAGCAGTGTCAAGTCACAACAATAACCTAACGCACATCCGGTAACATTTTCTCTATTTAAACTTCACAAGAAATGTCCTCATGAACAGATTTTTATTTTATCAGTTGGGATAATGCAATATTGTTGTCGTCACCAAAAATATCAGTAACAATAGTACATAAGTGGCAATACTCAACTATCACTAGAAAAGACTCCAAGTATTAGGTAGACCAATCATGATGAGATGCAATGATATATAGTAATTTAACATTATAAAATGTGATAAATATTGTGTAGAGATGATTATAACCATTTAAATTATATGTAATCTGCCACTTAATTTTAGAGAATATGTTATTACTAAGAAAAATTGTAAACAAAGCAATCTGAAAGCAAAACACTTAAGATGGCTGTAACTGGAATTGGAAGCTTTACTCTCAAGACAGCAATGTGTAAGGGTCAGTTAGTCTAAGTTGTTTCCAAATGATCAGTGTATAATCTTGGGATCATAGACTGTATGAACAGCTTTATTCCTATGGTTAAGGATAGTGAAATCATTGCTTATATGAACATGGTCAATTATCACCCAAGGTCAGAAACCAGAGAGGATATCCTTTACACTGGCAGACCACACTCTGATATAAAGAGAACTAGAAAAGAAAGGGAAAAAAAGCCATTTTTTCCCTTAAACTACAGTTTGCACGATAGTCTATTATCTTGAACTGAAATAACTTTATTGTCCACCTCAGTGGAGATTTTTCTTTGGTTCACCATAACACTCACAAAGTCACAGCCAAACAACAAAATGACAGTTCATAATAAATAACAATAAAACATATTCATGTGCCGCATGCTCCACGAGCGCTTATTCATTAGGCTGACTGCATTAGGCACAAATGAACCTTTATACACCTTCTTGCTTGCTTTACGAGTATTGTTACCGATAAACTAGACATAGTAAGGCAGTGAGCCAGGACATTTTATGTGAATTGAATTAGATTGGGTTAAACGTGCACTTTTAGGGTATTCGGGTGAAAATAGTTGGTACTGCTTTTGATCACAATGTGGGAAACTGAAAAGAAGCAGACCAAGAACTGATTAGCAAGACAGTCAAGCCTGTAAGACTGCAGTTATTATATACCACCACTATCACACATTTAATACATCTTTAAGGATAATTAATCAGTTGGATACATGTCATGGAAGGAACACAGTTCCTCAGTAACTGCGGAGCCAAGTGGTTGCTAAGCGACATAGTGGCGCAAGCATGAGAGATGATTTTTCACTGGTATATCTGAGTAATATGGACTTAGTGCACAGTCAAAATGTATATTACAAGTAGTTTACAGCAGCTGCGCACATGGCTCAGCCAGTAAAATATGGGCACCGGAACCATTAGACATATAAAATACGTTTCACCACAGAGGTATTTGTGACTTTGGAAATCCAAACCACTCAGCCACCATGCAGGGGCAAAAAAAGAGGGACAAATCTACTCTTTTATTTTAATGAGCTGCAGCTTCAAAACAGGAAGTGTCATTGAGAATTACAGCTCGCTTCACGGAAATGACAGTAAGGAAATCAGGCCCAAAGAGGAAGTATGCTAATGTTAATGACTGGAAGCTTGGAAGTTTCTAGGTCCTAGCGCCTTCACGGCATCACCGACTTGCTCCCTCATCTCCAAGAGCCCTTCTCCCCAAATATTCCTTTCCAAATGACAGGTCTAGGAAGAAACACAGTGTTACATTTTCCTCTATCAGATATTTGATTGAGAGCATGTGACTTATTGAAAAGAATAAAAAGCTCAAAAACATAAAATGAAATTTTCAGCTGTGATGAAAAAAAAGACATTTAAAATGAGTCTTAAACAGTTTATTAGAAAGATGTAGACAATAAAAAAAGAATTTTCACTGTAATTCAACATTTGAAGTTCTTCAGCCTGTGATAAGCAGTCAGGTTGAAATACACAACAACTATACTCATACTTGTCTCCCCTTACATTTTATTGACAGTGCAAATAGAATTTGGTCATTACACGTTGCCATATCACCCAAACACTCCCTTTCCAACAAGAGAGGATCTACTCTAAATGAACAAACTGAGTGAACCTTGAGGGTAGCAACAAACCAACCAGATATTGTTGAGGCCCAACCAAGCTTCAAGCCTCTAAATTTTCTGCAAAATGTACTTTCGTTCTGCAGTTTCATGAGTGAGAATGTTAAGCGGGTATGGAGAGTAACCACTGTAAAGATATTGAACCGTAGGGAACTTGATGAACTCATGATTAGGAGCATTAAGAAGATAACTGAGAAGCAGCAATGTGTCGTTTATGCATGAATTCCAGAATATTCCAATTTTACCAACATAGACAAACAGGTAAAGACATAAAGGGAAACAGATAAGCTGGAAGGCTAAGCTACAGAAACACAGAATGGTTTCCTGGATTTCTAATTACACGCCACATGGAAGGCTTTAGAGGAACCCAATCAGTAAATGCATCTAATCCTCTGAGGTACATAGCTAGTGTCTTCTTAAATCATAGTCTTTAAAGATAAACTACACCAATTAACTAACTTAAAAAAAACACAACATTGGGAATGGGTGGGCTTAAGACAATTCTTTTAAACCACAATTCATTTGCAAACAATTTGTAAATCTCTTTAACATGTATTGCTCAGTTGAGGACAACTATACAGCTTTTCAAACAAATAATGTGTGCTTAGTTGTAATAATTATAACAGTAAAACAGGATACCCAAAAGGTGCAGTACTGCAAATGGAAGTGGAGATAGCTGCTCTGTACAATACTATGCATATCAACCTTCAGTGGACTGATTGGTCTGGAGTTTGGAGCTGAGGCTATGGATTTAAATATGGCTACTGACTCATATGTACAGTTTTTTGTCACTGCCTTCAATTTCAAGATATACAGTTTTTTTCCCCCACTGATTCCTCCCGCCTTCTGTTCTTGCATTTTTCTTTCTAGTCTTCTGTTCTTGTCTTCTATTCCAAAGTAGGCATTTCTGAAAATACAGTGACAAAGAGGAGAGACATTAAGCCCATGAGAAAAACAAATACATTTTAAGCAGAACACTTTACATTAAACTTAGACATTATAATATGTCAAATTAGCAGTTATCATTCTTTTTGTTGTGAGACAATTTGTTCTTGAAAAATAAATACTTACTCTCATCGTCACTATCAGACTCGTCCTGAAAAGTAGACAAAAGCAAAACATGTTGTTAAACAACGTAAAGCTTTTGACCAGTCATCCTGACTGTCTTACTGGTTCAACAAGAGTTCACTACAATTTAAGTTTACAGGCTGAACCCCCAGACACTCTACTAACATCTGTCTCTTGATCAGCTTAATATTAAAATAAGTATGCAAATAACAGAGAAAAACACAAAGATCCTTACATCGTCAGCACCATCTAGGCCAGGTAGGTCGTCGTCACCTCCCATGTTGTTCATCATCTGCAGTGAAAACAAAACAGCACAGCCACATTATTTACATTTGTAAAATGGCTTCAAAGTATTCATGCTCCAACTTTAATGGTGCCACGTCAAAAGGCCTATAATCAGAGGACTGAAAGTAGGACTTATGTGAAATTTCGCAACTTTTAAGTCACAGTGCAATCACACTTTGAGAGCCTTTGCTTCCTTTATTTGATGTATTTTCTAAGCCAGAAGGAATGGAATGCTTCTGCACAATAAAATGCTAATTTGCTTTGGCCGATGTGACAGAGATCCTATTCAAGTCACCAACACTGGAATAGGCAAAACATCCATGCCTGAATATTACGATCATCCATGTTCCACTGTAGGTTTAACGCTGCACATGAGCCTTTCATGCAGCCGTCCCCTCACATAAGCTCTTGACTGTAATTTAACTCAAACTTTGATTTATCTGTAAACAAGATTTTCTGCCAGTCTTTTTAATGAAATTTTGTTCAGTCCATGCAACACATTTAGACTTCTTTTGGCAATGAAGAAGTCATTTGGAAACTGATCCTCTTCTGTTGAGGCTGCAGTTTGCAAAATGTCTTTTGACTGTACTGTACACTAACTGGTGTAAAGCATTCTTTGTTCCAATGGCTTTGAATCTCTGATGCAGACACTAATGTTAGCTTGATATACTGATTTTCAGATAATATAGTTACTTTACATCTACAGTACTTGTCGTGGAGGTGAAAATCTCTCCAGTGTGTGTTGTATTGTCCCCTTTGGAACTCTGGTTTAAGTATTTTTTCCCAGGTAAAAGCAACAGCAAAAGCAATACAAAGAGAACCATATTAATTTGGTCAATACCTGGTATTTGTTAAAAGACAAAAACACTTCACAACACAACACTCCACAAGCATACCTAATGTTAGGAGAATACCTAATGCCTAATACCACACCTAATATCTGAATGAAATAACTAGTGACAGCAATTTGAGAAAATCTTACCAAATCGTGTGAACAACATATTCAAATATATTTTAGATTCAGATTGAAATATCCAAATTTTTAAAAAAGAAAAAAATACATTGGTATTTGACTAATGATTGTTCTTGATATTCATTCTTTGGCATTTAGTGACTTTAAGCTCAGTTTATCCTTCATGTGGAAACAAATCTGACGGATGTGCAGGTGCTCAAAATGACATGACAGGGCAAGTTGGCTGCATTTCACTCGTCCACCACCTGAACTTGGCAAGAAAGCGGCCAGTACTGCAGTTTTATACGTGTGTGTTCGTTGAGGACTGGTGCGTTGTTTTTAAACGGTTATGGGATTTGCTGATAGCTGATCTTTTCACTAGTTTAACATCTTGGGCTCTAAAGCATACGTTTGTATAATGTTTGCACTGGCTTTAAGTTATGTAGATCAGTTCATGCTGATCAATACATTTTACTTACGTCTGAGAACTGGTCAAAGTGGCCAAGCTCATCGTCTGAGTCGTCTTCCCAGTCTTTCCAATTGTTGAAATCAACACTGAGCCAAGCCAACTGTGGAAATATAAGGTCAAAGCTTCTTATGTTCTTTTGGAAAATTTCTTATATTTGTTAATCAACAGTCTATTGTGCTTAAATAAACTATGTATCTCACAGTTATATCAATCTCTCACACTGAATTTATGATAACAGTGATTTTGACATTTTTATTGACATTCATGTGTGTGTCTGTGCGCTGTAACTGACCTTAGCCTTCTCTTTTGTTAGCCTGGGCCATGCCTTCCCAGGCTCTGCTTTTCGTAAACAGCACAACACTGAGCGATCTGTGCGTTTGTGTTTGGAATCCTGAGTTACAGAGGAAAGAAGAGAGACAGTCAGTAATGTGGCTCATTTCCCTCTACATTTTTTATGATGAAATTCAAAATACTACCTACATTTTCTAAAACAATATCAAATAAAGAAGTGATTCAGTGGAGTCACCAGGTCTTACATTTTGATCAATGGCTTCAAAAAGGTCTATTTCATTCTCGTGTTTGACATTGTCAGTTCCTCCAAGACAACTGAGAAAAATAAAGGGGAATCAATATATTATTTGTTGGAAAAGAGTTAGTTGCCAAGACAGACTGTAACAGTGCAAACAGCAAATACATTTAACCAGACATTTGCATGTAAATACAGCTTGATTTCTGTTGCAATAAATAAAAATAAATAATTTGAAACATACCTGAAACCAAACTTTGTTTTATCAAAAGTGACCTTAACATCCTTGCTGTCTGCTACACAGAACTCAATGAAAACAGAGTCTCTCCTATCGTACCACTTGGCAGTTGCTGGATGCCTGAGAAGAGACAGAAGACACCAAAACATCAGCACCCTTCTAATATTTATACACTCTCATTCACTTATGAAACCACAGCTTTATTAGTTTCTTCTTCTTCTTTTTTTTTTTTAACTTAAGTAGCAAACCAACACATACAATTTCATATTAATCCATCTGTTACAACTCTTACGGCTTTGGACAGAGCTTTTCAGAATGTATTAGTCTGGTTTAAAACCCCATGGGTGCAGACAGCTCCCAGTTTGTGTTTGGTGTAAGACATACTGCTTATAAGATCTGCAACCAAGGGAATGCAAAATACAGACCACCTGTACTAAAGGGCAGGTGGGCCAGTCTTCAGCTACAATAGCTTGGCATCAAAAGTAAGCCTATCAGGTTCCCATACAGCATCCAATTACTCAGAGTGATCCTGTACTGTGATGCTTAAAGTAACGGAAAAGGTCTTTGAATAATGACAGATCATGTGAAAACATGACTCCTCAAAAACAAAATAGGATAGTCACATAAATAACATCACTGAGATGGTTGGAATTATAAGTCACATAAATAGAATCGGGTCAAATGAGGTTTTCTATTAGTCCCATGAATAATGAGACTTATAGTCATCTTAGTCTGACTTCTAGTTGCCAAAACTACAACAAGTCACCATTTATAAAGCATAATAAAGGCCTTGTCGTGACTAATGAGTCAAAACCGCAAGCTCACAATCGGAAAATTCTTTAAAACGTGCAAAAGATGGTCTAAAGGCAATATTTATGATCACCTTGCAAATAAACAAGAAGCCTATGATGTAATACATCTATAGGATTTCATCAGTGCTCAGTGTTTATGTTCTCCCTGATTACTTGTTTAACATTAAATCAATGAAAAAGAGTCGACAAGCGTTGTCACTAGTAACTAAACCCACTTCCCTGTTGATAAGATGGGATATTTATGATGGACAAGATCAATGTTATCCGCAGTTTATAGCTGATGGACATTATTCTATATCATCTATGGCCTTACTATGGCAAGCCAAATCCTCTGTAAAGTTACCGTGAACCCACCAAGGCGATGAGTATAGGTTACCGTTAGGTTTTAGTTACCGTTAGGTTAATAACTATCCTTTCTACTGATGGTAACTTGACGAGCTGATGTTAGCTCACTAGCCAGGAACACTGAGGTCGGGCGTAGCTGCTAAATGGTCTTAGTTTTGCTCTCATTTGTAACGTTAACCTATGCCCATCTTTAGGTAGAATACTAATGGCAAATGAAGAGATATGTCCCTAGTCGAAGTAGCTCTGAACGCATGGCTAGCGAAAGCTAGTACCGTTAGCTATATTACGTTAGTAAAGCCATGCGGTGCACCTGACCCATGCCATGAGCAAAAGCCAGATATTTTCTATCTACAACTGCAAAACCATAAATACTAATATAATTGTGATGGTATCTAATAGTTATTCCAGCTAATGTACAACGTCGTAGCTTGCTGGAGAGTTTACATTAGCTTACAAGTCACTGAGGCAAGGCCAACCCTCCCGCCTTTGCCAAAGCATGTTAGACGGCTAACGTTAGCTAGCCAGCTAGCTACTCAGGTTGGGGTAGTGCTATCGCACTCCTCAGTTGCACCCACTTGTCATTGTTTGCATAACTTACATGTCTCAGTTTAAGCGATCTTCCTCTTCACAGATAACACACGTCTGACAAATATGTTTGATAGCCAATGCAACTGCTCCAGACTGCTCTGGACTCCGGATCTTCTTGCGTATCACTTGATGAGAATGACGTTACTGACGCAGTTAGCGCGCATTAGACGTTTCTAGAGCTTTCAGCCACAGCTGCCGGTGATGTCAGGGAGGCAGCATGATCCTCATGTCCCCACCCTTTACGGTCTTAAGTTGAGTAGAATAGCCTCCTCCCTTATCCTGCAGGTAAATGATTTGCCATTTGAATCCTGACTCCAACTATTTTGTGCGAAGGCACGCACCGCTGGCAAGTTATGTGTGTGTTAAGTGTGTTAATGGTGGTCTGGCGTTTAGTTCCAGGGATGACCAAACATGTAAAATGCCGGGGATAGCATGCAGACCAGCTGACATTGAAATAACAGACTTGTCATCCACTCATCAGGTACAAATTTTCACATTCATATTTTCTTGCAGGATTCATAACAAATTAATAGGCTATTGATCACAGATTTTACAGATCATAAACATGCTCAGCAACCAGCCAGGGTTCAATCCCATGTGTGCCTGCATATTATCTGCACAAGAACCCTTGCC